>JAPDOI010001616.1:0-159603 GCA_029168955.1 Aplectana chamaeleonis | reverse complement strand
AATAGCAAGAAACAGCAAATTAAAGGAAGCAAGATTATCTTGTCGTTCATAAAGTCTGTCCGAGTGAGACTGTCCGCCCATGCGTTCAGCGTGCGTACCGAGATACCGTCGCAGATACGTTTTTTTTTCGGTCGCCCTCTTTCACGGCTGCAGACAGCTGACTGGAATGTCATTCACTACTCATCTAATAATCCTACTACTCGATTAACAAGTCCCAAGATTGCATTCGCGAGGGCTGCTGGACATGCACGCCGACCGCGGAGGCGGACGGTCTCATTCGGACCGACTTTGTCGACAAATTTCGATCGAACTTAAAGACTCTGCCATTAGAAATTTCCTGTTTCGTTTGTCTTTCGAGAAATTCTATCAAAAATATGGTTAGTGCTTAGTCGCAATCACGCCCAACTGTAGTGCTAGCCGATTAGAAACAGTAGGGATTTGAGGCTTCATGTACAGGCCCCGAGATATCAGAATTGTCCCAAGCTACACTTGTTTCTTGCCTCCGGGCCTTCGACTGCCCTTCAGTACAAGAAGAAGTACTCGGGAAGATGTTGACATTCCAGATCAAAGAAAGGTCTCTTCATTATAAGACGCCTATCCATTGTCAGCCACTCGTGCCTTCTCCCATCGAAAGGTTCCTTATTGCGTGATGCTATGTGATACAAACATACTTGTTATCACTACTATCACGTAAGCAACTGTATACATTGCCAGTCAGGAAAGTCGAATCGTCATTTCTTCTCTGAGAACTCCATCAGCTGCTCGTCTACTTGCTTCTCACTCATATCCGATGGAGGCGATGCGCACCTGTGATTCATACAAGAGCTATTTCAGATGCTATTCTGTGCTCTACACAGGAAATTTACTTCTGAAATGAAATGCATATGCTTAATTGCCTGTACTCTATAATAGTAGGTACATATTAGCATTCGCCCTCATGGATCTATCAGCAAAAAAAAAATAATAGCACGCAACACGTTCTTTACTTTCCCTTGAGGGCTCTGCAGAGTTACAGCGACCAGCTATAAGCCGCCGAGCGAGAGCTTTGGGGCTGCCTTGGGCAACAACAGCTCGCATAGTTGCAGCGACTTTGCCGTTAGCGTCGCCGCTCTTCCATTGCTTACACCCTCACTCATCCATTTCGAATGAAGTATACCATTCCGAATTCGATTGTTAACGTCGCATTCGAATTTTAACTTCACAGCTGCGGAACATCGCTCTAAACGGATTTATGAGAGTTTTCAACTGATTTTTGCATATTGACTTACTTGACACAATCGGTTGGCTTTGGCCTGACGCGGTCATTCCGCATCTTCACCAAGGTGTGTTGTCCTACATAGTAGTCAGCCGTGTCCATTTGTCACTCTCCTCAGCCACAATTCGAACACAATCCATCCATTGGTCGCTACTTGTTGCTATTCCACTTCTTGCGAAGCAAAACATCGCGCCTGAATTGCCTTTCAGTGCCGAGTGATTTCAAATCCTCCTTGACTACATCCGTTCGAAACTTTTGTCTACGTCCAGGCGGTCGTTTCCAGATGGGACTCGCAAGCCTTCTTAGAGCATGTTGAAGAAGACGATCTGGCGGTCTTCCTAAAGGCACAATACACCCTCAGATATGAATTTTGAGATGTTCAGGTTAATTGTGTAGAAGACCCTCCTGTATAACACGTGCCAAAGGCGAGATCTCAATTCCTCCAAATAAGCGAGATATGCGCGACCACCACAGGCCCGACCCCTTCGCTTACCACCACAGGCCCGGCTGGATGGATGGATTCAAGAAGTCGTCGTTCTTCAGCCCATTACCGGACTGTCTCCGTATCCTGGCTTTTTTCTCACGCAACGATTGCGAATGAAGAGAAATACAGACCTGCGACAACTCGTCCACCAAATTTTCACCCCGAAATCTAGGCATCCTTGAAGAGCCATAACTCTGTTCAAAGGTCTTGGACGATTTCAGAGAAACCACTGTGATCAGCGTGCGGCTCTCCAAGCTGAGTATGAAATCTGAAAATTAATTTTTGGGTGTCCTGTGCCATTAAAGGCAGTGTTCACGATAAGAAACGGTTTTCCGCTGTTTCGCCTATCTTGAAAACGGTCCCATGCTGATTTCAATTATGTTTTGGAATCGTACAAAACCTTCTGGGAACGGAGTTATGGTCTCTCCAAAATTGAGCTAGGTAAGCATGGTGGACGAGTTGTCCGAGGCTTTTAACTTCCATCTTCTGTAGCCGATGTATGCGAGCTGACCTAAGTAAAGAAAGAAGTTGAGAATGAAGGGGAGAAAGGGGGTTTTCATCGGAAACCATCGCTCATCTCACGTGTTCATTTGTTCACATCAAGGGGCGGAAATGGGGCACGGGGCGGATCTGGGACTCCAAAACGCTTGCTTGCAGCCGTGATTTTGTCACTCCTGACTAGTTTTCTACCGCTCTTTTGGCACTGGAAGCCTATGATCCTTCTCGCCTATCATTTCACTGTGGAAAGTCACCGAGGATGATCATCGTGAAGGCTGCCTTCAAGATATGCTCAAAGGCAAGGTCCGGTCAGATTTAGACACCACCGAAATTCGGGTTATATAGATTGGGCTGGTCTAGCTGGACACCGTCCAAAATTTTCACAAACTCTGAGTCCGTATTTCTGGAGAAAACAGCCTGAGAGTCAGGGATTACGGTATTCACGGCATGATAATCATGGCTGGAATGACCGATAATTACACAGCACTTTTGAAGAATGCGTGGACAACCGCTAAAATATGGACGATGGCCACACTTTTCTGAGTTTCTGGATCATCTGCTCACGGAAGTGGCAGGAATAACTTGAAGAAGACCGGTTTTAACGCAGTTTTCGCATGTTCCGTCAGATTACCTGTACCATGAGCACAGATTCAGCGGAAAATCTCGGTATCGAAATTCTGCCCGGACCCTGCCTTTAAGCAAGCGAAGACATCTTTCCGTTGTCCGCTTAACATGGCGTTGAGAGATGCTGGCACCTCCCTCGTGTCAAGCGTTGATGTAAAACGTCGATTCCGTTGCAGAGATCTTCGTTGCGGCCCATCCGCGGCCAGGAATATCCGAGCAAACGTCTAAACCGCATTCTCTCCGTGCAATCCAACCTTTCCGTCTGCGTTTTCGGTGCTGCCCACGTCTCCCATCCGTACATCATGATAGGGCGAATAGCGGATAGGTAGACGCGCAACTTGACTTCCTTCGCGATGGTGGTAGACCACAAACACTTGGTTAGAGAATTGAATGCAGACGTAGCTTTCGCACATCGTTGTCGAATATCCGCTGCATAACTACCATCGTTCTTCAGCAAACAGCCCAAATAACAGAAATCGTCCACCAGTTCGATACGTTGTCCGTCCACACAAACTCCAGTTGAAGGCCTCTGAGAGACCCACATCTGCTTGCATTTGTCGGGACGAAGACAAAGTCCATAGGCTGCGGCATACTTCGAAACGAGGTTCACAATCCTTTGCAGTTTTGCGTTGTTTTCAGCGAATAACACAATGTCGTCGGCGTACTCCAGGTCGACAAGGGAGCGTCCTCATGGTGTTAGTATCACGTCCGCAGGACATTGCTCTGAACGGAGTAATGAGAGTTTTCAAAAGATCTCTTTAGCTAAATGACCTGGCGTAAGCTACAGAAATTTTCCGAAAAATTCTAGACCAGTACACCTCATTTGTAACGGCCAGGCTGATTACTAGTAGTTTCCTCGTTAGTTGCCACGATCGTGACTCCCACACAAAATGTTGAACTGTTAAACGTGACATCATGCCGACGTGAGCCCACCCACTCTAACCTATCGTAAAAAAAAAGATGAACTCACTGACAATCCCATGATTATGAATGACTTTAAACATTTCACTCTAGAAACTCCTAACAATTCCAATCATTTGTATCAGACATTGAATAGGAATTCACATTGAACAGAGTACGGTGCGGCTGATTAACCACAGAGCAACGACGATATTTTGTTTTCTACGGCATGTGACTCGCACCGTTCTAGTCACCGTTATTTTTTATTGTTAAATTCTATATATAGTCTTCGAATTCGTAGACGATCACGCAATCCCCTGTAGAATCACCCCTGCTTAAATGATTTATGCTGTTTGGGTCGCAAAACGTCGGCCGCCTCCGTCAGTAGGTGATTTGCTGCCAATGGTATAAATATTCATGTATATATGTCTGCTCTGAAATTTTGCACAACTTGGTTCCCACAGATTTCTACACACTTCTGACCATTTGCTGAACAAAATCGCATACAATTCTGCTCTTCTGATTGTTCTGATCTCTTCCAGGAGCTTGAGTGTTACAGCGATTCACCAACGCAACCCATGTCCCGCGCCAAACCATGGCAATTCCAACAAAATACAGTACACATTTCCGGTCGCATTCTAAGTTGGTTCGCAGTGCGGCGCGGCCTCATGATAAACTATCATATTGATTGAACGGAGCGGGGCAATCGATATGCAATCTTTCAATGCACACAATAAGTGTGTTTGCCCAAGCTACAAAAAAATCGGTGGCCTTTTTTTTCCCATTTTGACTAACACTTCTGGCCATCCCTCATACTTTTTTTACTTAGCCTTTCTTCTAATTTTTTTCGACCTGTGATATTTTCGCCTTATATCGCCTTCGACTTCTTGTTCCAACTTTTTCAAACTAAAATGCTTTGTAAACCTAAGCTGTAATGCCGGGTCTGGTGCGTTCACTCGAATGAAAATGTAACATTACAGTATTAGAAACGCCGAATTGTCATGTTTCTTCCGCGTGTGGGCGCAGAGCGGAGGTTAGGAGACAGCGAGAGAGCGTTTGGCAGCCAGAGAGAGCAGCATTGCGCGCACACGCGGTGCGTTGAGGGATGGGAATTCAAACTTTTGTTACGGGGTTACATAACTTGTTATTAGTGAAGTCAGATCGATCCCATTGAGGTGAGGCTATTGCACACTTTTTCTGTGACCCATTTTGGTCTCTGATAGCATATTTTCCACTTCTAGTGTTTGGCATCATTTCTGCTATCCTAAAAGTTTAGCACAATCAATAGTTCATCTATATTTCAAAATTTGATGTCAATTATTCTCAAACTTTCAAGGGTAGAAAAACATTCTGAACAGTCAAATTTGCCTAGTTGAAAGCGAGAAAGAGTCTTAAAAAGATGAACGTTATAGTCAAAATTCGGTTTTTAATGGAGAAAAAATTTATAAAAAAATTGTATAAAGTGACGCCCGGTTCCATGAACATCGATCATTTGGGTGGTGGTCGTTAGGAGCTAGTTATACTTCGGAGTTTCGCCGCCGCTGGCTATTGCGGCACGTCTCCAGTCGGTGAGGTTCCGGAATCAACCGAAAGCAGACCTTTCCCGGAAGCCAGCGGCAGCGAAGCGCAAAAGTATAGATAGGTCCTTAGGTGAGCAATTCGGAGCGAGAAATTCGTAACGGAACACTGTTATCCGTAAACTTAGTTACCGCTTACAGCAACTCGGATGTCCGTCATCTGAATCCACAAGTCAATTCAGGAAGTGGTGGATTAGGTTGTTGACAAATACAATGCTGATACTGGGTATACATATACACCTCCAACTCCAAGTTCATTACGAACCCTTAGGTTAGCCGTGCATGAGTCTGGTTCTAGGTTACGTACAGCTTATTCGATTGCCAACTTCAGTTGGAGCGAGCAATGTGCGTGTCCGCAATCCCTCGCTAACAGTTTCCTACAAGGAGGAGGATGAAAGTACTATTTTCTGGACAATTGTGAAAGCTTTTCATCTTGAGTGACGTTCTTCTACGTAGAAGGACATCCTCAGTCGGAAAGATAACTTGCAAGTATGTTGACTGCTCTCATCTCAGGCAATGCCATTGTCATAGGAATCTGGGTCTCATGCACTCTGCTAAGCCACTCAAAGTCTGTACTGTGGTATGTTGCTTTTCCTCCCATATGATACAGCCTACAAGCAAGCACCCTTTCTGATCAAGAGTTCTACAATGTCTTCACGATTACGTTGACTTTCCTAGCTTCGCAACAGGAATTCTCACATAGCAAATTCAACTCTGAGAGTGTTTGCTGAGGAATAGCCCACCAAGCTCCGCAGCGGCCTATAGTGGGCTATTTCTCGGCCAAAACTCGTATGCAACGACCTGGCAGTGAGCAGGTTAGGCTACCTCTCAAGGATATCTATGTAATAGTTAAAACACTATCGACTCAGGTTGGGTCCTTTATCTCAAAACAGTCATATGTTCGAGACCCGCAAAGGCACTGTAGGAGAATGGTTCCTGCTGGGTCCGAACGTCTTCTAGAGACGATCGATTCTGAAAGGAACCCTCCAGCTAATTGTGTCTTTTACTATTCCAATTTTTAACGTTTCATTAGTTTAATGGTGGCTGAGCAGTTGTCACACGAAATTCTCAGAACGGGGAATTAAAAGAAGTGACAGAAGATTACGGTCACTAAACGATAACTGTAAGACGTTAAATTGACTCTCGACTTAAAGGCGGTGTTAACGATACATACGGTGAGTTCTGGCCGGAAATCGAATGACGTCTAAGTAGTCAGTCAGCCCATTTGTCACGGTCCTCAACACACCATTATTCGAGCACAATCCATCCAATCTGACACTATTCCATTTCCTGCGAAGTTGAACATCGCGCCTGAATTGTTTTTGATGCCTAGTGACTTCAAATCCTTTTTAACCACATCCTTTCTCTGGAACATTCGCCTATGTCCAGGTGGGCTGTTTCCAGACAGGATTTGGAAGACTTCTTGAAGCGTGCTGTACTAGGAAGATCTGGCGGTCTCTTTTGAAATATACCGAAGAAAACGTAGACGACCTTCCGTTGCCGCTTGAGTTGGCGTTGGGAGATGTTGGCACCTCCCTCGTGTCGAGCGTTGATGTACCGCATCGATTTCTTTTTAAAGATCTTTGTTATGGCATACACGCGGCCAGAAAAATCTAAGCAAACGACTAAAAAGCTTCCTCTCTCCGGTATCGATCCAACCATTCAATCTGCGCCTTCAAAGCTGCCCAGGTCTCTGATCCGTATGTACATAATGATAGGGCTAATAGCGGATAGGTAGACGCGCAACTCCGACTTCCTTCGCGATGGTGGTAGACCACAAACACTTGGTTAGAGAATTGAATGCAGGCGTAGCTTTCGCACATCGTTGTCAAGAATATCCGCTGCATAACTACCATCGTTCTTCAGCAAACAGCCCAAATAACAGAAATCGTCCACCAGTTCGATACGTTGTCCGTCCACACAAACTCCAGTTGAAGGCCTCTGATAGACCCACATCTGCTTGCATTTGTCGGGACGAAGACGAAGTCCATAGGCTGGTGGCATACTTCGAAACGAGGTTCACAATCCTTTGCAGTTTTGCGTTGTTTTCAGCGAATAACACAATGTCGTCGGCGTACTATAGGTCGACAAGGGAGCGTCCTGATGGTAAAGTTAGGATCACATCCTGTGAAACTGGTTCTGCAATCCTACGCATGACGTCATCAACGGCGAAGTTGGAATACAAAAGGTCCCGCTACAGCTCCTTGCCTTTACCCCTGTTTTCACCTTGGAAGTTGACGTAAATCCGACAGGTGCATCAGAACCGCCGCCGTTGTTCCTCCGTTCCGCGTCCTCGATTAACCGAACATACTTTTCTGGGATTCCATCTGCTCGCAGAGTACTGAGCAATCGATCACGATGAGGAGAGTCGTCGGCTTTAAAGTCTAAAAAGCAAAAGTGTGTAATGGCTTCGAATACCGCTGCCACGATTCAATTACTCTTCTCACGACGAACACTACGTCGATGATCGATCTTCCAGGTCAAAAACCGGCTCGCTCCTGTTCACGTGATGGTTTTAGCCCGCGAATGGACGGGGCTACGACGCTTGGATCACCCCACGCGAATCGAAACCCCATTAATAATTGAGGCCGTCAACACCGCACGGCCGGCCGCCCGGGTTCATGCGTCAGACCAAATCGAGAACGGAAACCATACATGACACGCCCAGTAGAGGAATGCCACTGTAGTGCTTGGGGTCGGTCCGTGACGGATAACTTCTTGTGAAGAGGTACGATGATCGCATGCTTCCACGAATCGGGTATCCTTTCGCTCATCCATATAGCACGGATAGTGCTGGTCATTTCACGAACCCAGACGGAGGGAGAGCTTTCAGCATTTTAGAAGTGATCTGGTCATCTCCACCTGCCTTTCCATTCTTCATTTCCTTCCGGACACAATCCAAAAATTTCAGACTCAGTCGGCGGTTCCTCACCGACACTGTAATGTGCTCCCTGAATCCATGCGGCAGCTCTGGTACTGACGGCGCTGGACGACCCATTAGCAAAATAAAGTAATCTCTTCTATATTGGCAGCGTCGCATCACCAACTGCAAAGAATCTCATTTTCGTAAACGAACCTTGAGGTGCTCCCGGACGAAAGCAATGAGCGTTGTGCGTAGCAATCAAACGAAGGCTGTCGTCTATCCGCCATTTGTCCGCCGTTTCGAATGTCGCTCGTGATCAGCCCGGCTCGCTCGCTACACTGCCCGCAATCCGACCGTAATCGCGATTGTTGACTTCTGACTTGATAGGCGAGTTCTCGCACTAGCTCGTAGCCATTACGAGTATATCAAACGAATAATTTTCGAATATTCAAATAAAACGAATAATTCGGAAAATTGACTTCTTTTCGAATATTCGAATAAACGAATTATTCGGAAAATTGATCTTCTCTGGAATATTCGAATAAACGAATTATTCGAAAAATCAACTAATCTTGAATATCTGAATAAACGAATTATTCAAAAATCGACTTCTCCGAATATTCAAATAAACGAAATATTCGGAAATTTGACTTGTCGAATAATCGAATAAACGAATTATTCGGAATTTGACGCCTGAATAATGGAATTATTCGAATACGAATAATCCGGAATATCCCACATTCACGAGGTGGTGAGTGCAGGTGTGTGCAGAGTATTTGAATAAGAAGCACGGACCGAGTATTTATAATTGAACTCCCGTTCGCGGCACTACCAACTTTCTTGACCCTTTTTGCAAGGTATTGCAGGATCAAAGCCATGCCAATGTACTTCCACGAAAAAAGACATTTCACATTATATCATAAGAGTATTCAAACTAATATTTACCACTGTCTGTGAGTAGTTGTTAAACGGATACGATCAAATTTCTCTGGATTTTCTGAACAACATCTACCAACAATATCCGAATCATAATCAGTTTGGGGTGTTATTCTAAGGCCTGGGTCCATAGTAGACGACCAGCGGCAAAACGTCAATATGCTGGCGCATCAGCGGCCAGGGCTGAAATCGCTGGCACATGACGCTCGATGGCTGGCGCAATCAACGTGTGCAAGGACGGCACGTCGTTAACGATGGCGGCTGATAATGACAGCATTAGTGACAGCCACCTATGCCTCCACCGTCAGCGCCAGGGCGCCTGCGGTGGTCGCCGTTGGGTCAGAACAATAACGAATGTTGCATGCGAACCCAGCATCACTCAGCTAAGTCGTCTGGTATGGATCGAACCTAAGGGGGAGGGGGCACCGTTAGTATCTCACCAATGGCCACGTCCATTTTTCCGTGCTGCACCTCTGATTTTGGCAGGAGGGAAACCGGGAGAGATGCTCAAATTTAGTGCGGTACGGTAAATGGGCGGGGCCAAGTGCATCCAGCAATAGTGGACCCCACCGCTGAGATAGCACCCAGTTTGGTTGAAGACATTTCACCTCTGCACCGCAAGAATGGATGTGTACCGGAGACTCTGCTTCCTCTTTTTCTGGATTTATTTGTTTCTTCGGCCGAATATTCGAATATTGGGCCGTTCGAATATTCGAATAAACAGAATTATTCGAAAAATCAACTACTTTCGAATATTCGAATAAACGAATTATTCAAAAAATCGACTTCTCCGAATATTCAAATAAACGAAATATTTCGAAAATTTGACTTTTCGAATAATCGAATAAACGAATTATTCGGAAATTTGACTTTTTCCGAATAATGGAATTATTCGAATACGAATAATCCGAATATCCAGCTAAGTTCACGAGTATTTGAATAAGAAGCACGGACCGAGTACGCATAATTGAAACCCCTCGTTCGCACTTTTCACCAACTTTCTTGACCCTACATTTGTAAGGTATTGTATAGATCAAAGCTATGCCAATGTACTTCCACACGAAAAGACATTTCACATTATATCATAAGAGTATTCAAACTAACATTTACCACTGTCTATGAGTAGTTGTTAAACGATACGATCAAATTCTCTGGATTTTCTGAACAACATCTACCAACAATTATCCGGAATCGCTAATCAGTTTGGGGGTGCTATTCCAAAGGCTCCGTCCATAGCAGACGACCAGCGGCAAAACGTGTCAAGGCGTCGGAGCATCATGGGCCAGGGCTGAAACGCTGGCACATGACGCTCGACGGCCTGGCGCAGTCCAACGATATTGCAAGGACGGCACGTGGTTAACGATGATATTGATAACATTAGTGACAGCCGCTATGCCTCCACACTGTCAGCGTCAGAGGCGCCTGCAGTGGTCGCTGGGGAGTCAGAACAATAACGAATGTTGCCAAAGATGCGAACCCAGCATCACTCAGCGCTAAGTCGTCTGCTATGGATCGAACCTGCAAGCGGGGGAGGGAGGGGTAACTGTTGTATCTCACCTGGCCACGCCCATTTTTCCGTGCTGCAAATTTGATTTTGACAGGGGAGGGAAAACCCGGGAGATGCTCAAATTTAGTGGCGGTACGGTAAAATGGGCGGGAGCCAAGTGCATCCAGCAATAGTGGACCCCACCGCTGAGATAGCACCCAGTTTGGTTGAAGACATTTCACCTTCTGCACCGCCAAGAATGGATGTGTACCGGAGACTCTGCTTCCTCTTTTTCTGGATTTATTTGTTTCTTCGGCCGAATATTCGAATATTGGAGCCGTTCGAATATTCGAATAAACGAATTATTCGAGAAATTGACTTTTTCCGAATATTCGAATAAACGAATTATTCGAAAAATTGACTTCTCCAGAATACTATCAGAATAAACGAATTATTCGAAAATTGGCTTTTTCCGAATATTCGAATAAACGGAATTATTCGAAAATTACTTTTCCGAATAATCGAATTATTCGAATATTCGATTATTCGTTTATTCGGCCAGGGAATTAATTTGTTTTCCGAATATTCGTTGACATACACTCTAGTAGCCATCCCGGCAAGCTCCCCTCGCTTTGAAGGCGCGATTCGCCCGTTATAGGCCATCCGCGTTCGGCTTCAGAGGATGCGGGCGCCCTCGGCCCCATCCGGCGCCTTTGTTTGAGCAGAATAACGCTCACAGTTCACAATCTAGGAGTTATAACTATTGCTATTGTTCCCTCGCTACAATTGAACTCGCTAAACCTTAGAGGTGGGTTTATGGGAAATTCACTTCATACTGCCCGAATGAGGGCCCTTTGCAATACTAACTTCAATTATTCCATCCCTCCGATTGCTGCATCCGACCTCTCCACCCAGGGCTGGAAGCTCATATCAGAGTTTTTTTCATGTTGAACAAATAGCATTTTCTCAAAATAATGCGCTCTTTAAAAATGCCAATGTTCATCGAACGTTTCAACACCCAGCCATCACATACATAACTGTAGATGTTTACTGATGCCCGACATTATGTATGCCATTTGATGAGCAATAAATCTCACACTCTACATCAATTACTGGATACATTTTGTTTTTGTTCAGTGAACATATACTGCACGCACATACGTGTGCCTGCATATACATGGGAGTAAGTAATTCTCATGTTCAACTACCATCAACGTATTTTCCCGTCTCCATAATCTCATTTTGTGAGAATCACGTCTCTGCGCGCGTCGCAACTAACCACACCACTGAAAATTCACTTTTGATCAGAGTTTCTTAACCACCATTCTAACACCTTCGTATGTCGTTATTGGTTTCCGACAGAATAACAATTTTCCGTTTCAATTAAAAGAAATGTTCACAAAACCGGCTCCAACTTCTGGTAGCCAGAGGTTGTTCTGAGAAAAGTATGGTCTGCGTATCAGATTTAGTCTACTTAATGGATGAGGCGCGATGATTGCCAGGTGGTCGCTCGGCGTTGGCTGAATCACCGGCCAACATACTCGATCGCGAGCGGCGATCTACCAATGTCGCAACTCTGTCCATTTACAAGACTAAATTGAATGCGTGGACTCCATAAAACTCCAATCAAGACTGTACTCAACGAATAAATTTCAATACCAGCTGCTCCGAGGAATCCGGTTCATTTGACCTTGATCCGATTTTCTCATTATCCTTAAAGTATTGATCTTTGAATAATTTTGAATAAATTCGTATAGATCGGCATTGGATATCGCTACATACTACTCTGGGAGTACAAAAGTTACGCTTCCATTTTCAATTTGCACGTCTTCCCTCTTCATCACTAGGGTTCGAGTTCATTCCGCAATACTTCCGCACCAATCCCAGCCGGAAATTTTTCTTCTTGGCCTACAGCTACTTTCATTTACGGGAAATATTAACACCTAAGAGACTGCGTGTTCATATTGCGTTCCTACACTTGTTCGCCTCTGGCAACGTTTGTCCTCACTGTTCACCCACGCTATGAACTCGATTTTTGTCGTTTGTTAAAAAAGAGCTTATATTACTGGTGAGCAGGCATGAAACATCTTGAAATTCCCTTTGTACGGGTTTTATCACAAGCGGCAAATCCCAACTCACCTGTTTGGATTAGCAGTGGAGCGCGCGGTCGGTCGCCTAGATCGGTCGTGGGAGCACGCTGGTCACTCAAGGCTGTGTCCACGATGAATTTCGTCTTAGTTTTTTCGCCGTAAAACGGAAGATCGGAATCTCATTGGAGCGAGTAGGGTCAAAGAACGAACAAAACGGGCCTGTAAAGAGCCGTTATCGGCTCCGGAATCACCTCGCGCTAGTCCCTTTCTTATCAATCGATACGTATTTGATACACGCGAGGGAAAGGACTAGCGCGAGCGGGATTTTCGAAAACTAGAAAGGGCTCTTTCGGGCTCGTTTTTTCCGCTTCTTCGACCCTATCGCTCCAATGACCCGACCTTCCGAGTTACGACGAAAAAAAAACGAAGACGAATTTTATCGTGGACACTGCCTTTAAGTGTTAGGTACGTTCCTCTTTTGAAGATGCCGTAAAACTTTACAAACGCACAGGTATGGAAAAACCCATATATCCTTGACGACCCACAAGAGTGCTAGTTGTTTTCCTGAAAGGTTCCTTAATCTACTCTTTTCGGCCATTCATACAGACTCAGAGTCCCATACTCGTTTGGAAGCGCTGTGGCACGCAGGTAGTCGGAGTGGATTTCGTCTCATGCTTTCGCCAAAGCTGCATTCATCACGCGTTATTCTGGTGTTTTGAAAAGAAGACTTTCGACTTAGAATATATGTATATAGAGAAGTTCATTGAGTTCCATTTGGATGAATTTTGAAGGAAGGGGCTAAAGGTCTCTGACCTAGATGCCCGGTAGAATCATTTTTTTGCTGGGATTATGAGAGTGGTCTTCAAAGGGCATGGGGCACCTTTATCTTCAGAGGCACACAATCTCTCTTTTAAGAGTATGATTCACACTGGATATTATCCCGGCCAGCTGTATGCAGCCGTGTGGAATCTCGCCCAAAAATGCTTCAGCGATGGCCGCGTGACACGCACGCCCACCGCGTGGACTGACAGTCTCACTCGGACAGACTTTACGTACTGCTCGCCCATTATGCTACACAGAAAAAATGCACAAAATCACACAAGCAAGAAGTATGTACATCCCGACCTGCCTAGCAGCGTAGATGCCTCCTCAGCCTCCTGTGTTGGCATCCAGATTCGACCAAAGTCGTTGTTCTGACATGTTTTTTTCGATCCGAGGAGGACCCTTAGAGAGACTTTGGTCCTTTTCAATCTTAAGCTTGATTTCACCCCAGATCACAATGCGTCGCCTAAGCCTGGCTCAGGGTAGGAGTACATCTCCAAGCTTGCACCATGAAGTACTTCCCGAAGATATCTCCTTACAACTGTTTTGCAGACATATGGCTTCGCAGGGATTCTTTTTTACTCATTTAATCCACTAACAAACAAACTTCAAGTGGATAGTTGAAACATTAATCTTGAACATAAAAACCAAACACTCGCGGTTTGCAAGCAAATTTCGCCTAGACGCAGTCTAGCTACATATCTAGTTGAAAGTCTTTCTGTCATAACTGGGGCTATCCTAAATAGGGGGGGGGGACACTCAAGTTCAAGTCAGAAATGATATGAACCACCATATTTGCATAAATGAATGGAAAACCTGATAAAAGATTCTTGATGCTGCTATCAATCATTGTTGTTGATTAAATTCTATAGAAATACTTCGATTATAGCGTAATAGATCGGTGGTCCATTTCATTTCTGACCTTTACTTGAGTGCCCCCCCCGTTTAGGATAGTCCTTGATAACTTGCCTTTTCCGAATGTTTGAGGTTTATCAAAAACATGACAAGTGGGATGATTTTTAGACTTTGACCCTTTCATCTAACCTGCCCAAAGATCTACAATCATCAAGATTCCAATATAAACAGACTCTCAGCTGTCCATAGAGTTACAGACTGAAAATATGAGCCTTTTTTAATTAGGTGAAAATTACCATGGCGTTGTTAAAGGCACAGTCCAATCTCATAGGTAATTTTGATATTTTGGCCTTGTCGCCGTCTATAGCAGCCCTGCCAAGCGCGAAATCTGGGTTTGCTCAAATAAGCGATAAAGCTAGGAAAAAGTCGACCACGCCCCCTTGAAAGAAAAAATGGGCAACGCCCACTGGCAGGTTTCCGACCTCAAGGGGGAGAGACGAGGGAATGATTCTATTCAAGCTCTATGTTCTTCCTTTTGTTTTCAGTCTGACTTTATATTGTGACCTGCTTCAGAAAGACGACTGCGAATAACGAGAAAATACAGGCTCGGGACAACTCGTCCGCGAACTTCTACCAGTTCAAATTCAAAATTTTTGAAGAGCCGTAACTGAGTTCGCAGTGAGTTCTTAGCGATTCTCAAAACATTATTGTGATCAGCGTGGAATTTTCTCCAAGATAGGCACAGAAACGAAAAATCGATTTTGAGCTTGGACTGTGGCTTTAATGCTCTTAGTCTAAGCCCCTCTATCAGTCCCATTGGCTCAATGGATACAGCCGCTGTCAATGAGCCAACCACTCTGAAGTTCAGACCCCGTCGCTGCACATACTTTTGCAAACCTATTTTATATGACTAGCGTTCCTCCACTTTTTGGTCGAGAAAATGCTACGTCTAAACATGGCGTGAGGAAGTTACATATTTCGTTAGCACCCCCAAAAATCTATATGGACAAAGTTTATGCTTGAAATATGTATTGAGGTCCGATCTGCCTTCTTTTGGCAGGTCTGCTCCAACGACATCCAGAATTTGTCAACTTCTGTTGTAGGCTACATTTCTGGCTACCCCCACTCGCACAAGCCATCGCTCGGGGCGTCATCAACCGGCTCCACCCGATTATGACGTTGCACATCCGGTCCGAATTCTTTTCCCCGCCGCCCGCCAACAGAGAGCTATCGCTTTTTCGTTCATACTTAAAAAAAAAAAAAAACTTCACACAGACGAGTTTTGGTAAGGGTTGTTTTTGAAGTCTCTATAGAACTTTGCGTCGAATAGTGTTTTCAGGTTGGAAGAATACTTTCCTGATCTTTCAGCCTAGTTCATTTTATTAAACACCAGTTTTTTGCTTACAACTCATTAACCTTACAAGACTGGGTATTGGTGTAGGACGATTTTGGAATCTGCGTGAATTTCCGCGTCGAAAAATATATCGGGTTGCTAACTTTACTAGCTCCATAAGCCATCCAGATCGGTGGAACCGAGCTCCATGATTGTCTCTATAGGATGCTCTCGCCTCGGTGGATATAAACGGTAGACGCAGAGATTTACTGGAGCTAACAATGAGGCTCGGCTCCACCGATCTGGTTGCTTTATGAAGTAATAAAATTAGGGACCCGATATATCATTCAACGAAGAATATTATTGGAGATTCTAAGCGCACCCTTACCACGACCCTACATATCTCTAACGGTTAAATAGTTAAAAGCGAAAAATAAGCAGATGTTTAGGCTGAAAAATCGGAAAAATAATTTTTTCATCTGGAAACACTAGTTGGCGCAAAATTTGGTGGGGCGTTTGGAAACAACCTTCGTCAAATGTACACATCTAAGCGTAAAAAAGTTATGAGCGAAAAACTGATAGCTTTGTGCGAAAAAAATCCATTTCTTGAACTGAAATCGGCACGAAATATGTTTTCTTCCTGAAAGCGCTATTCAACGCATAACTTTATGTAGATTTTGGGAACAAACATCCCGAAAGACCATTTTCGAGGGTTAAAAAAAACATGCGAAAAACTTATTGCTTTGGTTGAAAAAAAGGGTAGTTCATAAAGTGAAACCGAGAGATTGGCAACGTTTTTTCCATAATGAAAACGTTGTTTGACGCAGAATTTTTTGAAGATTTCGAAAACATTGATTTCTGGTAATCCGTCTTCAGGGTAAAAATGTTATATGCAAAACAGATAAGTTCTTAAAATTTGTCTCAAAAAATATTCCGAAAGAAATGTGACTTCAAAACTGCTCAGAGAAATATTTTATTACCCTGGCAGATCATTTTAATAAGAATAAAAATTCTTTAAAGTCGGTCATCTGAGGAAAAAATAATTTTCCAAAACTAATGATTGAAATCGAAAAAAATATTGATTGCAAAAAGTTGAGTAAAGGCAGTGTTCACGATAAATCTCGTTTTCGAGTTTTCAGGGTGAAACAGTACGCTAGCAGATGCTGGAGCGGTAAGGTCGAAAAAAAACGAGACAAAAATCGATATTAACGACGGCGAAGGAACAGTTTGTTAGCCCAACACGCCTGCTCTTAGCCCGCCCCGCCCCATTCTGACGAGCTTGTGGCGCCGCGGACGTTTGCCATAGCCGATTGCTAGCAAACTCCGCCACGTCTAGCCTGATCGATTCGCGCACATTTCGCCATTAGCGCACGCTTGCGGAAGCTAGCAGAACCTGTGAACTCGTTCACGCCCTGGACGTTAGAAACCGCATTTTTAGCTTATTCTGAGCGCTTTTCTTTGCTGTTCCTTCATTATTCGATAGCTCACGACTGAAAACCCCAGTTTCTGAGTCTCACTCGAATATTTTGAAGTCGCAGGTCTAGAAGGAACCTTCACAATTTCACACTCAGGTATCCTAAACAACCTTCACCTGTTGGACCTCTGTCTCCACCCCATCGAACCTATGCTCACAAGCGCGCTCCGTAGCTGCATGAGGCCTGATCCTTTATGCTAATGCATCACGTTACGATTAGGGATGAGCGGAAAAAATATTTTTGGAAACAGAAAACAGAAAACAGAAAAAAATCTCCGAAAATGGACAGAAAACAGAAAATTTTCAAAAATTAATAAAGCGTGTTCAGCGTACACTAGACGAAAATTTTCAGAACATTGAACTTTTTTTATTCATTTTTCGAGTGATCTATGCTTCTTTCATTGAATTTTCAAATCCTTACAGTTGGCCAGAGCAAAAAGTATAGACGCTCAAGAATTGCAGATTATGAGTGCGATGAGGTGACAAATGTTCATTAAAGACACAGGACGCCCAAAAAATTAATTTTCAGATTTCATGCTTATCTTGGATAGAGTCACACGCTCATCACAGTGATGTCTCTAAAATCGTCCAAGACCCCTTCAAACAAGAGTTATGGCTCTTCAAAGATGCCAAGATTTTGAGGGTGAAAATTGGTGGACGAGTTGTCTCCAGGCTCATTTGCCCATTCGCAATCGTTGCGTGAGAGAGCCAGATAAGTAGAAAGTCCGGTATTGACTGAAGAACGACGACTTGTTGGAATTATCTATCCATCGAGCCGAGTTCGAAAATCTGTTGGGAGGAGTCAGGGCCTGTGGTGGTGAGCGTAAGGGGTCCGGGCCTGTGGTGGTCGCTTATATCTCGCTTATTTGGAGGAAATGAGATCTGGCATTTTGGTACGTGTTATACAGGAGGGGTCTTCTACAAAATTACATGAAAATCTCTCAAAATTCATATCTGAGATTGCATTGTGCCTTTAAAAACCTTCCTTTTCCCAGGCAATAAAAGCTCGATTATTCATTAGAAGCTCAATACATATGTCTGTACAAGGAGTACGTATTGAAGTCGGAGCCAGCTTTCCGTTCCTGAGTGTACATATTTTGACACTTATTGCGGGATGACTGCTGGTTTGAACACTGTACTACTCCTCATGGCTGAAAGTCACGCCCGTACCGCGCGCCTGTGCCGTTAGAGTATAACTAACCTGACGCGCTGTTCGGTCCACGTTGAGAGCCTCCCGTACCTCTGTGGCAGGATTATCACCTGCCTCATAGGGTCACCATCATTTTCTTGGCGCTTCATCTTAGCTGAATTCTGTGCCATCTGCGTTGCAGTGAATTAAAACACGTATTTAGAGTTTTGCGTGCATGGTACAGTTGGGGCCAACATTACCACCGCTCTGTCAAAGCGGGTGCGCTGGGGAGCGGGTACTCGTAGAGGCTTGACTCTGAGAGAAATTGCCGCTGCGGCTCCGCGATAGTGCCGCTTTGGCGCGTGCAGGCACCAAAGCGGCACTATCGCGGAGCAGCGGCGGCACTACCGCGGAGCCATAGCGGGGACCCGACAGTACCGCTTTGGCTCCGCGATAACGCCGCAGCGGCTTCGGGAGAGTGTCTCATAAGAAGTTATTTAAGAATTATAAGACAACTAGAGGGGTCTAGTTGTAGGAACGAAAATTCGCACCTGCGGTCGTTACGTCAATTGTCTGATAAGGACAGAGATTACCGCCGCTTTTGCGCACAAGGAAACACGGAATCTAACTCAAAATTGGGTATATTGAACCGGCGACAATTTCGTTTTACCACACAGGACAATGCATCGTACTCCACGCGGGTTCGCTGCTGCATCCTCGCGTAGCCGGCGCGGTTCTAATGCGGAGCTGCTACAGTACTATCGCCGCGATGTCGAGGCTCAAGGCACGGCATCAGAATCGTCTGATCACGGAGCCGCTGCGGCGCTATCGCGGAAGTATCGCGGCACAGTCGAGGATCGCGGTACTTTGCCGGCACTGAAGCGGCATACTTTTCAGAGGAATGGGTTTCGTGCTTATTTAGTGGGTCGCAGGGGCCAGCCGACTTCTCAATGAGTGCCTTCATCTCTCTACATAAATCTGTTCCAAATTGAAGGATCCTGGAGGGTTGGTTGGTTGGTTTGGTTCACCTCGGCTAGGATCGAACCCGACCGTGTACAGCGAACAGCACCGTTTCCTCCCACCACGCCAAACGTGCCCTAATGGATAACCACTACAGCGAGATGAAACTGCCCTCACCCTATCGCCTTAGCTTCGAAAAATCGAAAAAAAAGTCCTACTGCAAATCGCGGTACACGTTTTTCTCTGTTTTCTGTCCAATTTTTGCCTATTTTCACAGAGAACAGAAAAAAATGGCCAAAAATGGACAGAAAACAAAAAACAGAAAATTCTGCTTATCCCTGGTTACGAATGGGAAACTCTTTTTTAACTCTCGAATATCACGGGTTCTATGAGCTGGGAGCATATAAACATCATAAAATCGAATTAATAAGTCATCTGTCCTTTTGTTCCCGCACGTGATAAAGATTATGCGCATCTGTTGAGATGGAAAAGAAATGTAATCACATGAAAGGTGAGTACACATAACTATTGTGAGCAAATGACACGTTCTCGTCCCTCATCAATGTCATTTCACATCTCTTGTAAACATGGATTCTATCTTGTATGTAGTCAGTTTTGCTCTGCCGAATGGCGTATTGCTGCCAGGGTGCTATGGTTATCACTAGAATCTGCTTACAGCACTCACAAAGTCTTGCAAAATCATGTTGTAGGCGTTGGACAAAGCATCAATGATCCGCGCTCAGAGTTTTCTAATTTGCCGTCGGCGATACAAAAAAAAACTACGAAAAAAACCCAGTCTAGATACAGCATCTCAGTCATGGCGAATTAAACTCGTTCAACCGTCGAAATGATTTCGGGTATGTCACGTGCAGCTGTACACGTATGTACGAGGAGAAAAGGTTAACTAGTAAGCAATTAGTTTATAATTGTTTTATAATCATGCATGATATTCTCTAAATGATATTGTGTTCTTGCATTGAATTTGTTGTGTTCATACTCGTCGAATTTGAATCGAGTCGCGCTATGTTTGACTTTGGCAGTTACGTTTACACAAGGTGCTGAATTGATCGCGGAACGCTTGGCTCCGGGTGAGATTGAACCATCATAGTTCCTTTCCGGGGGAGCGCCTTATCGCACTGCTCCACCGAAGCCCCGCGCCGCTCTCACTCAACTGTAAATCTTCACCGAAGCACCTTGTGTAAACGTAACGTGTAAGTCGTGTACTTTGGCAGTTACGGTTCAAAGGCAGCAAACCCGTATCCATTTATCACAGTTTTGCGCAGGTGGTCCTGGCAGTTTGTGATATACCGCAGAGAAGCCACCCCAAACACTCATGTTCCGGAGGAAGACTCGTTCGAGAATCCCGGAGCTCCAGCTTCCCTTTTTCACGTCTGTCCGGTGTGTTTTGTGAAATACACAAATGTCGGAAATGTGAACGGCTAAATTGGTCTACCACCTAGACTTTTCGAGGTTCCACAATTCTTTTCGCCTTTCTGCTGTCAAAAATTCTCTGAAAACAAGAAGCTTCCAATACACACACCCGAACTCGAGGATGTCTCGGGATAAAGAATATAGCATTTCGGCTTCGGGTCCCTTTAAAGACATCGTTCGCGCTGTAAAGCGATTTCCATTTTTTCAGGCTCGATTTCATGAATGAGCCCGGTGGGCCACGTCGGTGAAGTTTCGCGCGTCAAAAACATATGATTCTAAAGTTAGAGTGGTTCAAAATGACGATCCGCCACCAATTTTCACCAACTATCTAGCACAAGGAACAGAAGTGCCATCACAGGCGTAGATGATTCAGCATTTGCAATCTTCAATTCGGGTAAATCTAACATTCAAACCTGCGGAATGGATACTTTTTTTAGGATAAGTTCCATTGAACGAAAGGCAAGAGAAATTTACAAACTTATCAAGTTTGAAGCAAAAAACACATCCGACGTTTGGGAAAAAAAACTTCCGACGTATTGCACCAGACACACCGAAATTGACGGAGGGGTGGGAAGTGAATAATTCGAGACATTTTAGAACGAGTTTTCTTGCGAAAGTTGATGGTTTCGTGGAGTCTTTCCACTATTATTCTGTATGTCAGAGAATTGCCTGTGCAAAAAAACATGAAAAAATGAGATAGGGTTTTTTGCGCGTACGACGCCTTTAACCAGATTATCCCTGATCCTAAGAGATGGACATCTAAACCAAGAATAACACTTCAATTTATTAGACGGTTTAGACGTTGAAACACATACGGTCCGTACCATACCATTTGGTAGTGGCGACTTTAGTCGATGGCCGATATCGCCTCCTCAACAATATCGCCAATATCGCCTCCTCCACCTCGTCGAGGTCTCCAGACTACTTCATCAAAAATTGTCTTCATTTTCATACCCTGCCTACAAGTGCAAACTGTGGGGCCTCCTCCAGTGGGAAGCCGCTGGGAAACTTGGATGTGCGGCGCGTGGCGAGCAGGCGTCTGCCCCGATCGAAAAATGATCCGCGAAAAAAAAAGGTTCTTTTGGAACTTATAAAACTCTTATTAACGAAAGGATGATTGCATTCATACAATCTTTAAATCTTAGTATACAGACCTCCTTTCTTAACGGCAAAAAACTGTCTTAGTTGAAGTACTGTCAACACATTTCGACAGTTATCCCCTTACAGCTGTACAACAAGAATCAACCCCGCCTGCTTATTTATGAATCCGCCAGAAAAACCATTTCTGGGGTAACACGTCTCCTGGCTAAATTTTAACTGGGCGGGAAGTCATACGCCAAAAAATAGTGTCTGCCGTAAGATATGGGACAAAGTCCGCAGCCATGCAGCCGGCGCTATTCGATTTACGAGCAGGATTACGGTAGCTCTGCGTCCATTTTGATCGGTACGAGCGTGATTGTTTCCCCTACCCCCTACAACATTCAACAGATCATTTTCTGGAGCTCCAGTTTGTGCTAGGATCAGTCCCTATAAGGAAGATTAGGGACGGAAGTGGGTGAAAATCTCATGGATCAGCCGACCCAGCCCACGTCATATAACAGTTGCCCAACGTTCGTTTCACTAAAGGAACAGTTGCCGAATTTTCGGATTATATTCAGCCCGAAAGATTCTAACATTCAAGCATGTGTATTGAATCATGTTATGTTTGAAGAGTTTTTGGTACAAGAAACCGCAAAAAAGTCGCCTAAAGGCATCGTACGCACAGAAAACCGTATATTATTTTTTCATGTTTTTGTGTAGCTTGGCCTCTCTAGTGAACGAAGATGTCGAAAAGGCCCATGAAAAACCCTTATTTGGAAAGGAATTTCAATCGGAACACATTACAAATTTAACACTTAATGGACCGCGTGTCCACACTGCGCACCCACGGCTGTTTTGCCCCTCGGACCGCGTGTCCACACTGCGCACCCACGTCATAAAACATTCTATATATTTTTTGTATTCTGAAGGCCTGGGGTCTTTCTTAAATATGAATAGGTGCTTCATTATGCAACCTATTTACAGTCACAAAGGTCAAGCATTTTGAGCGTTTCTAGCTACTTTGCCAGCATCTTCGGAAATGACATTTTTCGAATTCTCAAGCTTCTGTGGTTGGAAAGAAATTATACCAAACTTTGCCAAAGAGAGTTATAAACTATGGGGGTTATGAACTATCATGAACCTTATGTCCAATAGTTGATTGTCAAAATAGCAGCGCCAGCTATATGGAATAACTGCAGAAGGTCAACGTTTCAAAATTTTCTGCTTTAACCCCGAGAGTATTTCCAGTTGTTGCACAATGATTTGGTGTTTATTTTACAATTTCCAATAAAATTCCTATCGACTACGGTAAGTTAGCCATCGGTCAACTTTTTTCTGCGTGGAGGGTGGGGATGACTAGGGGGGGGGACTGAAGGTCTGCCATAGTTCAGTATTCGAAATTCTGCTGAAATTCGTTTATGTGGTGTAGTTGGGGTGCTGAACGACGACATGGTGTCGATTTGACGATTTCTTATTTAATTTCTGTCGATTTCGGCAGATTAGCCGCACGTGAGCTTTTCAGAAATTTCCAAAACTTCGTGGGGGGGAGGCAAAGGCAAGGCACATGGCAACGCTCAAAACTTCGCTGAAATTGGGTGGTCTGGGATGCTTAAGGATAACTCGAGCTCGTTTTCCAACTTTCAAGAAAGGTTCTATCAGCTGCAGAGCATTAGCAACATTCCAGCTGCTGCTGCGACTTCGCCCAGGTAGGTATCTGCAAGTAAGAGGAAGCTGCTGATACCGAATCTGATTCCCAAATCCAATTTCTTCTAAATTTTTCGTCGGCTACTGTAGAAAAAGCTGGTAGGTCAAAGCCTTCGACTGGACCGAGAGCTTTCTAGGATGTTTATTAGAGCATCACAGACCTGAGGTTCCTCCATCTTTAAAAATTCTTTAATTTCTATGCTGTTTTCGAACGGCACAATGTAAACCATCTGCTGTTATTTACTGCAAATTTTTGAAAGCCGAGAAACACATTGAATTTTCGAGCAGCACGCCCTAAAAAAATTCGGCGTGAATTAATGTGACTTTGCACCCAATAAACATCTCACTTCGACGTCTATGAAAGAGAGCGAAATTTATATACAAACGGGACAATCTGAAAGTCTATACAGTATCTGTCTTGGAATTGGTCTACGGCGATTACTTTTATACAGCTGAAGTTTCGAAAAATTACCCCATTTTGTTCAATCTATGGGGATCAGAAAAGGCTGCCAAAAATATTTTCTCAAAATGTCGTACAATGGTTATGAAAGTCTTCCGATGGCAGACAAGTGATATGGGTTCGAAATTAGAATGATCATGTGCAGAGGAAATAGCCCTATCCTGAAAAGAAGCCAAGAAATCGCTAGTCAACTTCTAATTCGAAAACTGTGCCATAACTTTAAAAATGGAACTCTAGAAATTGGGTAGAAGCCGATCATGAAACGCAGGAATGAGACTGCCTAAATACAAGGAAGGCAGACGAGGGAGAACACTTCTAGAAAGAAGAGCCGAAGGGAAAAGATGTGTGCTTTCGAAATGTGCAGGCTGACGCACGTGCAAGCATTGGCTAAGAAAGCCTGCTCCAATCGAAGCGGTCCCCAGCGGACTGCGTGTCCACACTGCGCACCCACGGAAACGATTAGCCATGGAGCATAACGGTCGGCTATGGGAATTCGCCGTGGAGCAGGCAGTCTCTTAAGTGTTAAATTTGAATTTCGCGCCAAAATCGTTTTTTGAGTTTTTTCTGCGTTTGGAGACCTCATTACTGTCATTTTCGATGTTTTTCTGCATGTGGAGTTTGTGCCATAACTGTTTTTCATGTTGTTTGACGACCGCATCAACATTCTATGAAAAGTGCTATATGACTAGTGAGAATTGGTGGCGGATCCTCATCTTTAACCCTTTCCAACCTCATTACCCTACGTTTTTGACGCGCCCAAGCTCACCGGCGTGGTACACCGGTTTCATTCATCGAATTGAGCCTGAAGAACGGAAAGTGGTTTCCAGCGCGAGCGATGTCTTTAACTAATGGTTTTGATACGTAAAATCATAACCAACGTTTGGATTACAAAAAGTCTGCAGTGCGCCAAGCCCTCTAAATCGACGTCGGCGGGTTTTTCAGGTTTATTTACACAGATTTCCACGGTCGATTCAGAGTTTCGGGAAAATTTATCCTATCATCCTCTACATCGTGCAGAACACTATTAATTTCACTATCTACTTGACCCTCATCGGAAGACACATAACAAAACTAATGAAAGTGAACATGGAAACGGAAGCAAAACCCCGAAGGCCCCGGCAGGTGAAAAGAAAACCGTTGTGCGGAAGTGTTCCGTTCCCATAGACGTCTGCAGAGTTGCAGAGACGAGCGATTTGACGCTGTGAGCGTGTCTTAGGCCCTAATCATTAGAGTATATCAAACTATATCAAACTAATAATATCGATTTTCCAATTACCTCCTAAATTTTCTCAGAGACGAGATGGTTTCAACTGCCCTTGGTATCAGACATTAAATGAGGGACAAGGTGTCCATAATTGATGAAAAAGTAAATTTCTGTCCAATCACAGAATTTCTATAACTATTTTTTCGATTATTCGAATATTCGAATTAAAACTCAATTAATTGACTTTGGTCTATTTATGAATAGACGGAACCCCACTTTTTTATTAAATATGAGAACTTTTCACTTACCCTAATGTGTGATAACAAGTGCTGTTGAAACCATTCCGATCATGAAGAGAAAACTAAACTTATTCGAAAAAATCTATATTTTTCGTTTGATATACTCTACTAATCATGCCCCGATAACCTTGCCGGAGCTTGCTATGTATGTAGAATGGGAACTCGACGCAGTATTGCAGACCGAAAACTGCTGGGCATTTCAATTGTCAATAACCCTTTTGCCGCGAAGTGATTGCGAAAATCTTCTATCATCCTTATCCTCCTCTCGTTACCAAGCTATTAATCCCATTTTTGTAATGCTTAAAGGCAGTGTTCACGAAGAAAAAGTTGCACGTTTTTTTTGGCTGAAACGTAAGCTTCGGGTCCCTATAAAAAGATTAGGAACGGAAGTGGGACGGAAAACGGCCGTTAAGTGGTTGAAAATCTCGTGGGCCAGCCAACCTATTGGGCCACTCCGCCCACGTTCTATGACAGTTCCCCTGAATTCGTGGTTAAATGAGCGATGATTTCCGATCAAAAGCCCCGTTTTTCCTTTCATTCTCAACTTCTCTCTCTACTCAGGTCAGCTCGCATACATCGGCTGCAGAAGACGGAAGTTACAAGCATCGGACAACTCGTCCACCATGTTTCCTTAGCTCAATTTTGGAGAGACCATGACTCCGTTCCCTGAAGGTCTTGTGCGATTTCAGAGATATCATTGGAATCAGCATGGGGCCGTTTTCAAGATAGGCGAAAAAACAGAAAAACGATTTTTATCGTGAACACTGCCTTTAAAGGCAGGGTCCGGGCAAAATTTCAATTCTGAGATTTCCCGCTGAATCTGTGCTCATGGTACAGGTAGTCCCAATGAGCATGCGAAAACTGCGTTAAAACCGGTCTTCTTCAAGTTATTAGAGCCACTTCCGTGAGCCGATGATTCAGAAAAGTCAGAAAAGTGTAGCCATCGTCCATATTTTAGCCGTTGTCCACGCATTCTTCAAAAGTGATGTGTAATTATCGGTCATTCCCGCCAAAAAAATCACGCTGTGAATACCGTAATCCCTGACTTTCAGGCTGTTTTCTCCGGAAATACGGACTTGCAGTTTGTGAAAATTTTGGACGGTGTCCAGCTAGACCAGCCCAATCTATCTAACCCGATTTTCGGTGGTGTAAAAATCTGACCGCACCTTGCCTTTAGAGAAAATCATTTAAAAAAACCACACTGAAAGCAGTAGAGGGTAGGGACTTCCGTAACCGACCTTATTTCAGGCGCAAAATCCGGAAAACCATGTTGTCATTAGTACTCGGAGAATCGCTTTCTTAGAAAAGTAAATTTTTGGGGTATTTGCAAGGTTGCAAGACTCAGAGTAACCTTCCAAACTTTCCTTACTCTACCTCCACCACCACTAAATGCTGAAATCAAATCGAAGTCAAGTGAATCGCCCAGTTTCTGCGAACGTCTATGGGAAATCATCGCGTTACAACCGATAGTTTTCAATAGCTTGTTTGTACTCTGATATCTGTCCTTTGCACCTCTCTGCTATTCTCATTTCCTCGTTTTTCACCACCGTTTTCTATGAACTGATTTAACTACTGTAGATTGACATCCTGAATTTTTGATTAGCCTCTTTTATCTGAAATGCACTTTAAAGGCAGCATACACGCTCGCAAAAAGGATGAGATAACGACGTTAATGGTGTCGCACGGCTCCTACTAGAACGTTCTCGCCATCGCAAGCTTCAAAAACGAGTCAAAATGACCGTATTTGAGCTACATTGAGCAGCAGCCAAAACATTCAGTCTCCGCCAACGTTTTTTGCAATCTCCGCCCCTCAATACGAACTCGTCCAACTTGTTTGCTCAGAAATGGCCACCATGGCTGGCCACGTTCCCGATGCTCCCAATGACGTAGTCGCTCCATGGCAGGCCGCACGAGTCTACTAGTAGCATAGCTGTCTCCAGCCACCTTGTCGCTAGCTTCGCTATTTCTTTGAATTGAGCTTGTATGGTGAGGTGTAACTCGTCCACTCTCCACCCAATGCGGAAACGTACCGTCATTTCTTCATTTCAACCGATTTTTCTGATTAGTTTTTAATACTAGCAGCTTGAAACCTTCGATATGAAAAATCGATATCATTTCTAAGCGTGTATGCTGCCTTTGATAGGCTTCCATCCCCTTGTAGTCTGGGGGCCGTCCCCATCGCGCTAAGGTGGAGTTTAGAGTATTTTCGACATGGAAGAGAATCGCGTCGCGGAGAATTCCAGGTGCAAACGTTGCGCAAACGCTACGCGGCTACGCGCAATCGCATACGTATCCGAATTCGCGTAAACATGTCACATTAACCTTTAAGTCGTTGTAACCAAAGTTTTTTCGTGTTTGCTCGAGTGCAAGTGGTCCTAATATGTTTTTTCTAAACTATTGATTTCACTGTTAAATTTTGTAATTTAAAAAAGCACTGGAAAAAACCAGCAACGAATTTGCTTTCGCGCGCCGTCTATCGCGTTGCGTTGCACTGCAAGGCAACGCGACGCGAACGACGTCACGCGGAGGCTAATTGCGCGTCATTTCAAATTTATCGCACCTCTTCGTTCGCTGTAGACACCTAGCGGCGTGACTCAACGTCGCTTGATTGATCGATTATAATGTCGCATCGCGCCGCGAAAAACCCTCTGAACGCCTCCCAAGGGTGAAGTCCTTACAACGGCTTAAGAATGATGATCTGCGTTTTTTTTTTACCCTTGAAACCCTGGATTCCGGAATAATACTTCTTTTCTTATCTGAAAATCGGACTTTTCAACAAAGTGATCAGTCTATTATACCACAAATAAATAAGGGAAGATATCTACAAGCTAAGTACTGTGCTTCTCTGGGCCAAATTCCGGTCCGCAATTACGTCTCGACACGCTTTGTGGCCGCACGCGTTCGAGTCAGTTGAGTTTCTAGCCCCAAAGCCGACTCGATGTGGCTTTTTTATACAGTTTTCTTCAATTCTGCTTAATTTCCAGTTTCCAAAACCTACCTAGAGTCAACAGATCGGCGGCTGCGGCGCTGGAAACTCTTCCGACTCGAAAGCGCGCGGCGGCAAAGCGTGTCGAGACGCAACTGCGGACCGGAATTTGACCCAGAGAAGCACAGTAGCTGCATATCTCCTTAGATGACGTAATATCATCAGATGTTTCATGTTACGTAACATTTTGCGTTTGCCCGTATATCTACATATGATCAACTGAATATTCTAGTACGGTGAATGGGGGTGGGTGGAGTGGAACAATCGCGTACCTGTTATTTGCTAGACTAAAATTTACGAGAGAACTATACGATCGTTTCATGTTTTTTTCTCACCGAAAGCATTTCCTTCCCCAGACATTCTCACAAGGAAACCACAATAAGTCATAGTGACCATTCCAAATGAAATGTGCTTTCCTAGAACCATTTTTGGACGAAAAGTCCGAATATGCCCATCGCAGCTGCCTCGAAACACTCTGAAAAAAAGTTATGAGCGTTTTTTCTGTGATTTTCGTACCCTCCAAAATACGCATTATTTTTACGCAACTCCGGAAACGGACCTCATAATCGTGTTCAGCACCCAAAACTACCCCACTAAGCGAAGTTTGGGTGAAGGAACATTTTCCAAACTTTGCGCAGACTAACAGCGTTTTGGACTTCTAGTACGGATTTCTGGTTGGGCGCTTATTTTTACCAATTAGAGGGCTCTCGAAGCGTTTAAGAAAAATATTCCAGATTCGACTAAAAATTCGTTCTGGAGTGTTATTTGGGGTGCTGATCACGAATCTGAGGTTCATTTGTCGTTTTTCCGAAGTTTTCGACAATATTTGTTCAAAGCTTCCCACTGGCAGAGAAAATTGACGGCAAAATCAACTTTTGACGATTTCCGGAATGTGACGACAGATGTAGCTCAAATCGTTCCTGTGGAAGTTATCTGGAGTGCTGAACAGGAATCTGATGTCAGTTTATCGATTTTTGGCAGCTTACGGTAGATTACGGTGGGTATACGGTAGTTTGGTCGAAGTCTCAGATTTGTCTAAAAGTTTCTATGTGGAGGTTATTTGGGGTGCTGAATACGAATTCGATGTCCATTTGTCGATTATCGGAATATTGAGGTAGGTTTTGCCCTCTAAATGGCATGTTACATACCGTAACCTACAGTAAACCTCAAAATTTTCAGAAGCGAACCCAAGATTCGTGTTCAGCACCCCAGATTACCCCTACGTACATGTTTTTAGCAAAATCCGGGGCAAAATTTAAAAACACTCTAAAAATTCCATGGGGCTTTAAAACCTTACCTTGCCGCGAGGCTTTAAAAAACGCTCATAACTTTTCTCAGAGCGGGTCTAGGCAGCTGCGATAGGCATATTCGGACTTTTCGTCAAAAAATGGTTCTAGAAAAGTACATCTCATTTGGAATGGTCACTATGACTTATTGTGGTTCCCTTGTCAGCCATTTTCTGCGCATAGCTATTGCGTCACCACATACGGCAGATACGACAGATTTTGTAGCTAAAGTCGGTCCGACAAGGTTGTCGGCCTACGCGGTCGGCGTGCGTATCATGCGGCCGTTGCAAAGTCATTTTTTGAACTTGTGAATCGATTCCCAGTAATATTATACGACATGTGAAAGATATAGCAGTCAGCTGTCTGCAGCCGTAGAAAAGTTTGTCGAGGAAAAATGCCTATGCGGCGGTCCATCGACACGCACGCAGACCGCCTGGATGGACAGTCTCATCCACATAGACGATCGCTGGATATACAATCCCGGTATGTTTATGGGTCTCTCAAAAAATGAGGTTCATTTTCGAGAACAAAAAACGGATTTGTACATATGATATTCGACGATTGCTTATTCTATACGTAATCATTTATAGCATTGAGGTCATCGAGGATTATCCGCTATGAATTTCTGACGACAACTATGTACTTCATTTCCTGCCATTAGCTATTTATGATATACTCATTCCTTATTCTGTTTTCGAGAACACCTTAGCTCATTATGTCTGACACTCCGATCTGCATACATATGTAGTCCGTCATCATTACTTCCCTAGGTAACAAACGCTAAAGATTCAACTCTTACATCAACCTAATCATATCAGTTATTGTGAAGTTACATGTGTCAAGCGCAGCCAATTTATCTTTAACCCGAAACTGAGACAGGGCCAGGAAAAGACCTGCACATATGGACTTAGTCTTTGAAAACGTCTAAAATAGAGCGGATCATGCTCTTAAAAAGATTAATCAAACACTTCTATGCGTTATACATTTTCCTAGAAGATGCCCCCAGTGCATACTTCCGGCGAGGCGCTACAGCGATAACGCATGTCAAGCAGATTGATTTTCGACCGTTTCATATATAATCAGAATTCAATGTGAGCAATGTTATGAATCAAAGAGCAATCACAAATTGCGTTACGGTTCCTTATACTCCACTGTAGCGACGCGACTCGCCCCGTCCACTTTCGGAAACTCTAACGGTAAAGCCTGCCCAAATGATATTGTCCGCACACGCGGTCTGCGTGCATGTAGAGCGATCATCGCGAAGGCATTTTTCGAAAGGGCCTTCTCACAGATTCTAACAACAGACTATATTATTATTATCTATTCGTCTTAAACTCCTGCAAATCAGATCACAAGTCCATTAAATGCCTCTGCGACGGCCGTTCGACAAGCACGCCGACCGCGTGGGCGGACAGTCTTATTCTCGCTCGTAGCAGTAAGGCTATCAATCTATCCGTTCTCTAGCTGCATCGTTGTTTGTACCACATTTATTATGCTTTTTACAAGTTCATCCTTGAAAACAAATGACCTGCTGGTGGAACTTGGCAAATATGTACCGGGCAGGCCTCGCAACGACGCAGTGCGATGTGCCGCGGCGCGTATACCGGCTTAGGCTAAGGCCTTGTACGGTCGGCACTGATCGCACTGATACTTTGCTTCCCTTAATTTGTATTGGGGCAAACTCGGTGCACGCGTGTTATAACATATGCGCACCTAGTTTGCGCCAACACAGTACTACTGGGATCATGCTTCCAGCGACGAGCGAGGCGACGCAATGTTCACCAACCATATCGACCGAAAATCGATTTTGCTAATATGCACTGTCGCTGTCACGCTTCGCTGGAAGTGGGGGGGGGCTAAGGCGTCGTTTATAGTTCCGCCGCCGAGCTGCGCGGCGAAGTGCTTTAGTATATGTAGTTACCAGCGCGCCGCGTCGCATGATCAATATTATAGGATTACACTTCGTCGCGCCGTCCTATGGCGGAAGTATAAACGACGCCTAAGAAATACAAATTATCCGCGAACCGTGCCGGTTGTAAGTGTGAAGTGAGGACTTTTGATTAGCTTTGTCATGGGTTTTTAGCGTATCCGGAATCCGATCCGACAAGGTTTTCTTTTAGGTGATTTGTGATGATTTTGTTTTGTTGATTATTCAATGCATATCGGATTTTTTCCATATTAATTAACTATTTTTCATAAACGCTGTCGTTGTCGGGGCCAAATCCCGGTCCGCGGACTACGAACATCATGCGACACGCGGTATTCGTGCTGGGACTACTTGGTCCCGATTATCACGTGTCTAAAGTTGCAACTGCCGTAATCCGCAATTGCGGACCGAAAATCGTCCCTGGGAACGATATGTAGTACGTATTCATCGATACTAAACTTATACTTCGATTATTTTCCACACTGTTCATTGCACTGTTATTTTTTTACATTATTATTTCATTAATGTCAGATTATTCAAGCTCAAATCGATAACTACAATTAAAATAATGAGATAATATGAATTCATCAAAATGCCCATTAGAAGTTTGTTTATGACAATTTTTGAATTTCAAGCTTTTGTACCATTCCATAAGGTCCTTAAAATCAAACACTCCATGTTAGCTGACAGCCTTTTCATACGTAAGTATTGTATGCATGACAACTGAAGTTAAGTCAGCTATAATGTCGTTATGCGATTGTAATATTGACTTAGGCACCTACTCCGAAATGCTGAAAAAGAAATTTGTAGTTACTAGGAACACTGAATGTTTGCCCGACTGTGTCTGTTTTTCTATGAATCTACAATTCCTAGGCAGGAATTAATTTTCAAAGTTTGCCTAACATTGTCAGAATTCAATTTTTCGGTTTTCCAGATTTCCTTTCGGAAAAAGGCAGTACTGTTAAAAGACCTTCCCATTTGATCAAATTGAATATTGAGACAACTACCATCATCATTGACAACTTAATCGCATCTCCAAAAAAAAAATCTCAGATTATGTGTAGACCCTTGTTTGAAAAAAAAAGTCAAAAAACAACTCGTCATCTTTTATTATTCAATATTCGACTGTTGTCACCAGAATTCGGCCAAATAAAAAAGTCTTATATTTCGATTTCCATAAAGAAAACAATTTATGAAAAAGCCGAACATGTAAATGAAAAATCTTGAATAAATACATTTTTCCGAGAAGCAATACAATATTCATTTGAAAAACAGTTGTTCGAGTTCATTGAGAAATTTCCGGAAAAAAATACACGGCATCTCAAAAAATTCACTCCCTCGGAATTTTCGAAAAACCGTACTTGAAAAAAAAGATTCCAGTGATTTGTGAGTTTCGAAAAGGTAAGGTCATTCAATTTTTCAAACATTTGACCAACTTCAGATGACGTTATTTGAATATTCGATGGCAAAAGAGATTCTTCAATCATTCTGGAGTGACATTTGGAAACCATTCAAAAAACACAATAGATATTCAAACGACAACAATAGTAATCAATCGATCGCATCAAGAAATATGTATTACTCAGCTGTTTCAGAAACAAGAAAAACATTCGATTTAGCAAGTTAAAAAATATTCAATGATTCATATTATATGAAATGCCTTATCAGAAAAAAATTGAGAAAATGCCTTAAAATGGAAAGAATACTTTAGGGAAAAGAAATAAAAAGACCGAAAAAGAAAAAACCCTGGAAATACTGATTCTCAACGGCACATTGTCTTATCACAGTTGTATTTTTTGTTTCTGTGTAAAAGAATTTTCCCGCAATACACTTGTCAAAAAATCCCTAACATTTTCTTTTTTTGATTTTCATGATCCAGAACTTTTTTCGAACAATAACCATAAACGGTTAAACAAATTTTCTGTAATCGAGTATTCGAACATTGTCAACCGACCTTCGCCAGAAAGTCGAAAATCGAATAATTCGTTCCTTTCGAATGAGTCAAATTTTTGAAAATTCAAATATTCAATTTCCCGAATAAATAATTATCGAATAGTCGAAAAAGCGAACAGTATAACTTCTCGAACAAATCAAATAGCAATTGGTAATTGAATGACTTGAAATTAAGGTCTTAGTTATAGACCGGCGGGACGCGCCGAAACCACCAGACAACTTTCACTAATGAACGCTCACACTGTGTTGAGGCACTCCAAAAGGAACAGTTGTCATAGAGAAACCGCGGCGAAGGGCTTTGGGTCTATTCTAGAGTCTCATCGCAGCGCGGCGCGGTTAGATGTTGTGTGCGAGCATCGATCGATGACAAGTCGCTCTTCTATTCACGTTGCTGGACCTACCTCGTTGAAAATTTGCCAAATTCCATCAGCTGACTATATTATGGATTCAGATTTGTTAAAACATCACAAAAATTGTAACATGTATCCCCTATTTTGGAGCCAAATTTATTTTGTTCCTTCACACGCTTGTGCGGAAAGGGCCGAAAGTTCGGAAAATCGAATCAAGCAAGTCTCTGTATCTGTGACGCATATACATATATAGTTAGGTCCGTGACTTGTTTCCTCAAGAAAAAGAAAACATCTAAATCACACCAACGGCTGGCGCGGCGGTCGCGTGTGCCGGCCCGCTAATCGATTCACGCCGAGAGAAGAGCGCAACTGATCAGCTTACCATACCGCCAGCCGTGGGTGAGATTTTTTTCTTGGGGAAACAAGCCAGGGACGTATGTAAGGGTACATATACTCTGTTTCGGAGTGAAATTTGTTTCCGCTTATCGCGTGAGTCTGCGTGCGTGTGCTGCGTCTCCTACTCCCACCACACTTTCTCACTGTGTCTCCCCTCGCTCTCCACAAGCGCGTGAAGATACGCACAAAATTTAACTCCGAGACACAGGATACATAGCTATGATTCACAATAATGAAAAGTGCATGTGGGGGTATTTTCAGCATTTTTTGATGGTTAAAAGGAGAAGGTTTGAAGAAAGATGATTTCAAGCAAGCAAGTATTTCCTGGGAAACACTCGCCTTTTTTTCTGGTGAAATATTGTACTATTTCAATATCTAATACAACGCACACACAAAAGCAAGGTGTAAATGCGTTTCTTGGCCGTATTGTGAACACTACAATACATCACTTTTTCCCCATGACCGTTCTACTACTGACTTGTTTAAGTTCAAGTTAAGTGTGGGAGTATTTGCTCTATTTTCATAACTGAAGGAAACTCATCAAGCCCTTTCATTAGGTCTCTTTTCAAGTACATATGAGGGTGCTCACTTCTTTCGCTGTTCTTAGCTGATTATAGGTCTGCAAATGTGCAGAGATTCTTTCAATTTCCTCTCATAAAAGGCTGCAACCTGCTACGGTAATAATCAATTGATATATAGTCATATCATCATTTTATGCAAATATTCAGCTAATGACCGTTCTCAAGGGAATTCTACGCGTTCCCCGTCTGAACGCTGATTCATTCCGACTTTTTATCTATAGCCTCTCTCCCTCATTTTGAGCAGGTCGAAGTAAGGCCTATTGAGCTTATCTTGTCGTAATCTCTTCATCCTACTATATGTATTCGCCTTACTCTGTGTGTGTATGTGTGTGTGTGTGTGTGTGTGTGTGTGTGTGTGTGTGTGTGTGTGTGTGTGAGTGTGAGTGTGTGTGTGTGTGTGTATGTGTATGTGTATGTGTATGTGTGTATGTGTATGTGTATGTGTGTGTGTGTGTGTGTGTGTGTGTGTATGTGTGTGTGTGTGTGTGTGTGTGTGTGTGTGTGTGTGTGTGTGTGTGTGTGTGTGTGTGTGTGTGTGTGTGTGTGTGTGTGTGTGTGTGTGTGTGTGTGTGTGTGTGTGTGTGTGAGAATGAACGAATCTTCGGTCGACCTGTCGCGAGCCATTGACACCCACCTCTCGCACTCAGTGCCCATGTACTGTGCTTCTCGGGGCCGAATTGCGGTCCGCAAATGCGTCTCGACACGCTTTGCGGCCGCACGCTCCTGAGTGGCACGAGTTCCCAGCGCCGCAGCCGCCGATCTGTTGACTGTAGGTGGGTTTTGGATACTGGAAACCAACACAATTGAAGAGAATTGTATAAAAACGCCACCTCTATTCGACTTCGGTGCTGGAATCTCGACCGACTCGAGCGCGTGCGGCCGCAAAGCCTGCCGAGACGCTGGCCTCGAGAAGCACGGTACGCAGCTCGTGCTGAGTGAGCGCGCTTTCATGTCAATAAGCAAATGCCCACAAGAACCCCGCATGGCGGCAAGGGTTCGAATAATTGAAAAAATTGGGCGCAGGCTATCAGTACCCTTTTAGAGTCCTTTGATACAGCCACTTTTTATTAAAAAACAGCGTTCAGTATTTCCCACTCAAAAAATCGACCATGCTCATTCGGGAAACCACATATACTCTATTTACAGAGCCAAATTAACCTTGTTCCTTCGCGCGCTCGTGCGGAGCGAGGCCAGGGACAGAAAGAAAGCATGGGGGATCAGGAGACGCAGCATACGCGCGCACTCGCACGCGATAAACGGAAATAAATTCTATTACGAAACAAAATAATACGTATCATGATCAAACGACATCCCTAAGTTTTACTATTGCAGGTCTTATGGAATAGATGGACTCTGTTCGTTAACACCACTGTAATCTGCACACAAAATAACTCTGAAAGCATTATTTATGATTTATTACGGCATTGTATCGTTTAAAATAGAGTTTTGGGTGTGTTCTTACCGGTACTAAAGGAAAAAATAGAAAAAAAACTCAAGAAAGCTAAAATGAGAGCACTAATTCTCGTAGGGTAATTTGAAGGTGGACGAGTTGTGTGAGACAAGGAGTTAGTTGCAGACGAATTTTGGCGGAAAAGAATCGGCTGACCGATTTCATGCACCACGTTTTATTCCGCTTTCAAGAGATTTGTGATGTTTTTATACCTGAAACTTCGGTTGGGAGTAAAGCCATGTTTTGACTGCAACACTGCTGTTTTTCATCGCAGCGATTTTGCACCCGCTGCTGCAGCGATGTAGCAGCGGCTGCGATTTTGTTCATAGTGCATAGGCTCATGGATGATCGAAGAATTTCAATCAATCAGTGAAATTAATGGCTGGTAGCAACCAAAAACACGTTTGGACTCGTGAACACTGATTTTGTCATGTTAAAGGCTCACCATTCGCTAGATGAAACGTGTCATTCGCTGGCGATCGCTCCATCGCTGCCATACTGGCAGCGATGGAGCGATGATCACCGACCATCGAGAATAGCTAATGCAGCAGCGAAGCAGTAAAACATAGGATTTCGCCGCCGCGACCCAGCGATGTGGGACATTTGCCACGAAGCGATTACAATTGGAGCGCCTTTCCATTACGCGCGGTGAAAAAGGAACAGTTGTCCCTCGCATGGCCGCAGCGACCACCTGCAGTCCAAACATGGCTTAACTGAGAAAAGGAACATTCAATTATTGAAATAAAAATTAGATGATTCTGAATCGATGTGTTTGACTTGAAGTTTTGCGCAAAAAAAAAACAAGAAAAGCAGGCATTTTTTTTTACAAAGGCAGTAGAAATTTACCTCGAGGAGGTAAAGAAGGAACCACATCAGCGAAAAATTACAAATAGTCAAAACAAGATGAAAAACTCACCCGACGACACGCGCTTTTCGAAGACTTAGACGGACCACTTATCCTGCACCCATTTAACACCAGTTTAAATTGAAGCTAAACCCAAAATTTTTGTGCCTCTAATTGTCCAGAAGCTTGATATACCAATCGCAAGATTTCATACACCCTACAGTTTCAACCCCTGTTCAGAATCTGGGACGATTCCGCACTAACAAGGACGAGTTGCCCAACAACTGCATATTCATCCGGCGCGTGCGGAATTGGCTGCTGATCGCGAAGGGGGCGGGGCGGGCATAGTAGGCGTGACGGGGCTAACGAAATCGCAAGTTCGCGGCCGTTTCTCTCGATTTCAGGCCCGTTTTCGCCGCTTTCACCGACTTTGCCCTCTGCTGCATCTGCCAGCGTAGTGATTCCCTCTTGAGAACTCGAGGACAAAACTTTTCGCGGACACTGCATTCAGTTTCACGTTGTCAAATCGCTTTTCTAGTGATTCATTGGCCTCCGCGATTTCCTATAATGTCGAGTATCTGGTTTGGTGTGCTTTCGACGTGAGCCTTCAGTGCCTGAGGTCTTTCTAAAGTTTGGTAATCGACGGTACTGGCGGAAGTTGGTCTAAACGCAGCGAAATGGAAAGTCTATGTAATGGTTCATCATGGAATTAGGGTCCGGGATGCTAGCGGGCAACTTTGAAAGTAGCACTTTGTGCAACTTCTAAAGAAGTTAATATTCTATCAGATCAATTGAATATTCATGTTTTCTTGATAAAAAGTGTACTGAAGCCCTCCATGAATATCTAAAACGGCTGGAGATGTGCGGCCAGCATGTCGTGGTTTCCAGTGGAAACCATTCGTCAGCTGACGAAAGCCCATTCAAGTCATCTGTCGCAGCTGAACGTTCCCCAAGCCATAAGAGATCAGTTTCAAAGATTTTCTGCTCTAAATCTTTTCCGAAGCACTTTAAACCATCAGAACAATAGTGTCTGGATTTCTTCTCGTCTAAGAGAAGAATCAGGTCAGTTTAATTGACTGATAGGGATGGGCAACTGGACCAAATCGCCGTTCCCATTCAAACTCATACCAGTCAATGTACTTTCAACGACATTTTCAAATCTTAAAGGCAGTGTTCACGATAATCTTCAATTTCGAGATTATTCGCTATATTGATTAAGTGGCCCACGGGTAGGGCTCAAGTGATGTAGAAATTGAGAAAAACACACCAAAAGTACACGAAATGCTTAAGTATCACCTCGCCTCTTAAGTGTCACAGGAAGTGTTTGTTGTGACAATGAAATCCTTTGTGGACCCGTCCTCTGCAAATCTCTACTCTCTATTGCTCCTTTCTTTCCTAAGGGCCCTAACTAATCCTGCTTCGCAAAATTGTTCTTCTATTTTCGATTGACCCAATTTCCCACAGGTGACAACCACCATGAACATGTTCATCCAACCGGACAACTAGTCCATGTTATAGAATAATGTCATTGAAATACGACGTTTTACTGCGTTTCTCGCCTTTTCTTCGTAATTTTGGTAATACTTGGAGGCCAAAGCATTGTTGTGTGTAAGAAACTCGGGTATGGAGATAATCGTGAACACTGCCTTTAAATTGTAGCTGCTAAAAAGCTCTCTGTGACGAGTTACGTGTTCGTGAAAGTATGCTCGCGAACAATTTATTGAAGCCTCAACTTATTGAATATTACTCCCGGTATTCCTACCGTTGTTCAATACAAAAAGCTTGTAGAGGGTCCGAAGTGAGTTACACTCAATTAGAAATGTTTTTGAATTCCAAGACCAGTATTTGTGAGAAAATGCAAAAAAGTGCACTGAAGGAGATCGAACCCTTTGCCTACGGAGTGAGAAATGAGACGCTTGCTTCTAGGCCACGACACCAAGTAGTGATTGGAATGCGTGATGAAGAGGCCGCGCTGACTAATTTCGGAACTGGTGGTCTTCAGCAGGAATCATATACATATTGTATGTCTAAGGACTCTATCACGAGTCAGATGACTGCTACAAGTTCTATTTTGAAAAGAGTTTTCGACCGATTGCCGATCCCTAGAGGGACAAAGACTATCAGGCCATTGCTACACCACTAGAAGTGTAGATGTACAACGATGCTTCAACAAAAACCTCGTGAGCTTTTAGATGTCGTGTAATTAAAGTTTGCTCGAATGCGACTGTCCGCTCACGCGGTCGCGTGCATATCGCGCGGCAGTAGCGAAGGCATGTTTCGAACGAACCTGCGCACATCTCCAGACAGCTGGCAGGTATATTTTTCAGTATTTGTGTAATATGGTTGTCAATCGGTTGACAGGTGCGAAACATGCCTCTGCCCTGATCGCTCAACACGCACGCCTACCGCGTGGGCGAACAGTCCCATTCAGACGGACTTTACGATGCAGCGCATTAAAACCATCCTAAAAAACCACAAAAGCTGTAACGATCCGAAATGGTTTCCCGGGATCATTTTGTGTGCTGATCGCATTAATGTCAACGTAAAGATCTTCTTGATTGGACCCGGTCTCATGAAAATCAGGACTGTCGTATAATTTTGGTATGCAGTGTATATGTGGACATTCTAGTTAACGGAATGGTTCACGATGGAAGTAATCTTCGCTTTTTTCTTCCCTCTACGGGGCTGTGCAGAAGGGACCTGTAGAATTCAAGTGGCGGCGTTGTTCGCTGACACGAGCAGCGCTGGGTGATGCAATATCGATTGCATCTGGCGACGGGGGCGAGCGACGCAGCGTGGAAGGCGACGAGGGAGCACCGCAGAGTGCTTTGACGCCGCGACGGCCCTGCGTCACTGCCAGCGAGCGGCATCCGACTGTGCGAAAATAATGTGTGAAAACATTGTTGTCACCGCGTCAAGGTTGACGCTTGGTGACCACTAGCCAGTCGCTGCAACTCTGCAGATCCCTAGAGTGGCCTCGTGGCGCGACTCAAGTCAATGATATACTTTGTCGCTGTCATGAGCGACAGTCTTGACACTTAACACAAATCGTGGCGGGACCAGCATCGGAACAATGACACTGGCCGTCGTAGGGACAGTTGTCGCGTGTCCGTCGCAGCGATGTGGCGCGGAGGGCCGACATACTTCAAATGTGCCGATGCCACTGTCGCTGTCGCTGCGCAGCGCACTGCGACAGCGACAGATTTAAAGGGCGGGAGGCGGTCGCTGTAGCTGTGCAGAGCGACGCGACCGGGTGGCGCAGAACTATACCATTGGCCTTATGATGGGCTGCCGTATCGATAGATCGTAGCGATCAATCAATATGGCAGCCCACCATAAGGTCGCGCCGCGCCGCGATGCCACTCTGCCCAGCCCGTTCGACTTCGCTTGCTTGACCCTAGTTGACATAGTATTTCACAAGATTCGGGTCTCTAAGGTTAAGCTGTCGTGAAGTCAGCGGCGCTCAAAAAAATCAGAGGGCGGAACTGGACGAAATTTGAGGACAGCGTTCACTGGCGCGCCGTAGGATCCCTACGACATTCCAAGGAAAAACCTGTAAGACCGCAAATACGCAATATCCCATTTCACATGATGTTTTTGGACCTCTCTCTTTGCTTTCCTTTTTTCTAGAAATTGATATTTTCGTCAGATCTTTTTTCTCACCCTTCTCCATTTCTATGAGAGTTCTTCTGACATCACTGGGACATCTTACATGAAAAATTAAATCTCATGTTACACCTGCAGCCAGCTGTGTGCGAAAACATCTCATCTAAACTCTAACTGAACTTACGCATACACCTAGTAATTGCGTGACGTGCATAATTGCATCTCAGTATGTATTCCTGTCTACATATTCCCTTCAAACTTCTCCAGCGGAAGTAATCTAAGAGCGTCAGCCTTCATAACAAATCATTAAGTCCGTCTTGTTTTCATTTCATACGAGGTATCATAATTTGCACGATTGGAGCTGCATATTTTTTTTTGCTTTTTTTCAGCAAATTTTTATGAAACGTTCTGCTGTTCGAGCTGGAGTCTGTCTTGGCAACGCGCGACAGTCATGCGTTGGAGAAATATCGATCTGCGCCGCTGCGAAATCAATATTCCTTCATGGCATAGGTGCTGTCGCGCTGCTCAGCGACGGACTATAGTCGAGCTCTTCTCGCATTTCGTGTCTTTTGTCCGTTCCGTAGTTAGCGTGCGTTAGTGCGGAGCGGTCGCAGAAACTATTTTTTACAGCTATTTTTCTTCAACATGAATCGTACAAAGCCTCCTAGTGTTGATTTTTTGCAAGCACAATACTACGACCAAACGCTTTATGAAAATGTGAGTGTTTTCAAAAAAATTTCTTTTCTAATTTCTTAATTTTCCTTTCAAAGTTACAGTTTTTTTTTCGAAAGTAATATATTTCAGTTCTCTGTAGTATACGCCTTGCCGCTGTCAAATCATGATAACGGCTCTCTAATGGCCATTGCTTCATTCTATGCTCTGCTGTTCATGCTTGGCACTTGTGGGAATGCTGCTATTCTTGCCGTTGTGCATCATGTGAAGGCCACCGATTCAAGGTTATTGATTGGTCTGATATACAGGTTTTTGATTTATCACAGGGTAGAAATACTAATCACGCCTAGTAGACGATTCTACAAGAGAATGCCGATTCTCACGACCTGCCCTGTAACTGCCGGCTGTCAGCCCGGCAACTGCCAGCTCGAGAGTCCTTGATCTGCAGCGGCAGAAGGCTGCCTTGGTCTCTCATAACCACAACAGTACAAATGAGTTTGTTCACAGACAACCTCTAAGAATCCTCGATGGGAATTATAGACATTTCGAATGAAGACCACCCGTTATCCGCCCGGTATTTGACGGCGATGCACCTGGTCTTCAGATGCGATTCGTGACTGCTCAATGTTACGCCCAGATTTTGTTCGCTGTATCGGCAATTTGACCCTAAGTGACTGAACAGATGTCAGTGAGGAAGCTATTTTGATTTCCTGGCGATCTGAAGGCCGACAATCAGCAAGCAAGTTGACGGCGACTCGCCCGACGCCTCTTCTATGTAGTATTTGCGTTCCTCTCATCACTCCAATGGATTCGCACGGTATCTTGAATGGTAACAGAGGTTGCCAATTGGAAGCGAAAGTCATTTGCTCGGTATTTGACGGTAACTCGCCCGACACCTACTTTAGAACTTTTTCTTCCGAGTTTCACCAGATTCACATCGTAGCTTAGGAAGCCATTGTGCGGACATGCGGGTAGCAAACGATAGCCATTCGCCCTGCAATTTACAGCAGCTCGCCCAAGTCCTCTTTTGATATGTAATGGCATTCCTCTCGCCAATAACAAGAACTGGCACGGTAGTTTAAACGGTCACAGATGTTCCAGATTGTAGTCGAAAGTCCATCGCCCGGTATTTGACGGCAATTAGGCCCGATGCTTCGTCTGATAGTTTTTCTTCCGATATTCTTAACGTTTACACAGTATCACAGCGTGTCATTGCGCAAAAATCAATTAGATTGCTAGCATAACGTGACAGTCATTTGCCCGGTATTTGACAGCAACTTGCCCTATGTTTCTTCTTCTTATGGCATTCCTCTCAAGATTCATATAACTCTAATATGATTGCTCAGTAGGTCACTAAGCGGATATAGAAGATCTGAGACGCTGCGGAAATGTGTGACAGCCACTCGCTCAGTAATAAACGGCTACTTGCCTGATGCCTCCTGTGATGAGATGCCTTTCGAGATTCACCAGAGACAGACATGGTTTTTCAAAGGTTATCGAGCGAACATCGGATGTGTAGCTGATCGATCGTGGTAGTCATTCGCCCGGTATTTGACGGCACTTCGCCGAATGCCTCCTCCAGTAACATTTTTCTGAAATTCCATCACAGTTTAAGTTCTATCCTTTTGGCTATGGCAGCTAAAATGGTCATAAGGCGTGCGTCCGATACGTTGCAGACGTCATGCGACATTCATTCGCCCGGCATTTGACGAGAATTCGCCCAATGCGTTATCTAACACCATTTCTCTCTAAGGCCGGAATCATACTTCCAGCGACGAGCGATGCGACGCAATGTTTACAATCCATATCGACTGAAAATCGATATGCCTGATATGCACTGTCGCCATCGCTGGTCGCGGGAAGTATGGTTCCGGCCTAAATTCACGCGGAGTCACCACACCAGCTCAGATGGCCAAAGAGCGGACATTGCAAATGTTCCACGGCGTAAAATATGAAGATTCGCCCGGCATTTGACGGCAGTTTGCCCGATGTACCGTCTACCAGCATTCTTTCAGGAAATCACCAGAAATTCACGAGGTTGTTCGGCTGTTCTCAGCGAAGATGGCGGATAAGTTGCCGATCGGTCGCGATAATGATTCGCCCGGCATCTGACACCAATCCGCCCGCTGTCTTCCGGCGACACCTTCCCACATTGTGAACTACTAGGAGTTGACAAGGTGGTATTGTATGGGTTGAACTCCAGAGGCCCCAACTACAATACCGGTTTTTTTAACAGTAACTCTACTCCCCTGTTCGTGAAAAGTCGGTAAAACCAGAAAAAAAAAACTAAATAAATAACTCTATTCCAGGTCAAGGCACAACACAACGCTAACATACATTTGTATACTATGTATTGTCGATTTTCTAAGCATGCTACCGCTTCCGATGACTATAATCGATCAGGTTGGTCAACATTTTTGTAGAGATCTTGGAAAAATCTGTTTCATCAGATTATAGTGCGGGCCACTTCTTTAGTTCATTTTTCAAGGATGCTGATATTGCACGATATAAAAAACAGATTTTCATTGACACAAGCGGTCGCGTCGCGGCAAGCGCTGGCTGGCAGCTGTCTGCTCTTCTCAGTTTTTGATCAGCAGTTGCCGCCGCGCGACTGCCCGCGCTAAATCGGAGTTTTCCAATTCAGCTATTCCCTATAAAGGCTTTTCTGTGGTTTATACATAATCAAAAGAGAAGAAGATATCCTTCAGACCGATCATTTTCTATCTGTGAAATTCTTTGTTTTTACAGATTCTCGGCTTCTGGATGTTTGGTACATTCGCATGCAAACTTTTTCGCCTACTTGAACATATCGGGAAAATCTTCAGCACATTTATACTGGTCGCATTCAGCATAGATCGATATTGCGCTGTTTGCCATCCATTACAGGTATATATCCTTTTTTGAATATCGCTTCTACCAATATCAGACTTCATTTTGAAAATTTCAGTATCTATGTACTCTGCTTCTCTGGGACTAGTTCCGGTCCGCAATCGCGTCTCGACACGCTTTGCGGCCGCACGCGCTCGAGTCAGTGGAGTTTCCAGCGCCCAAGCCGACTCGATATGGCTTTTTCACACAGTTTTCTTCAATTTTGTTTAGTTTCCAGTTTCTAAAACCCACCCAGAGTCAACAGATCGGCAGCAGCAGCGCTGGAAACTCTTCCGACTTTGAAGCGAGCGGCCGCAAAGCGTGTCCAGACGCAAATACGGACCGGAATTTGACCTAGAAAAAGCACTATACTTTGCTATTTCAGGTTCGGGTTCGCAATCACCAAACGGTTTACATCCTTCTGAGCACCATGTTTCTATTCACTTGTATATTATTATTTCCTATTTTGTTATACGCACATTCGAAGGTATTTTTGTAAAGTTTCTGGTTTAAGAGGCTGTGTACAGTCCGGTTCAATAGTATTGCGACATGTGTGGTGGGCGTACGTGTGCGCGGCGCGTGCCACATTGATCACCGAAGCGATCGATTGGTCAATCGAAGCGTTACAAGACCTGGAGTTAAACGTATTGGGCTACGGCTAACTCTGAGAATAGATTTGTACTTACGAAATATTTCATATATAATTAACAAGACATTTTGAAGAACCTTCATTTTTTCCTCTTACAGGAACTCATCATTCATGAAAAATTCGACTTAATGCAAAAAACAATCACAAAAATGCATCTCTACAAATGTGTGGATGATCTTGGCGATACGCTATTCATCGTCTTTACACTTTATTGTTTCCTACTTGTGAGTTTTCACAATTGTTCGAGTTCAGCAATGACTTTGATAGGTATCGATCGCGATTTCAGGCCTACCTTATGCCACTGCTATTCATGATCTATTTCTATTATGGAATGCTAATACGCCTTTTCAAACAAGCCCGCGCAGTTCGTCAAAGTTTGGCAGGCCGGCGGAAAGGAGTCGAAGAAAAGGTAAAGGTAAATTCTGGTTTTGGAAATAATGAACTTTGGACCCAGTTTTGGAAAGAAAAATTAAAATGTTCTCATTATAAGTAAATAATCAAAAAAAACAATCAAAGAGATGAATAAATAATTAAGTGACTAAGTAAATTATAAATGAATGATTAACGAAAAATTCTTTTACAAGTCAATTGTTACTTCAATTACGAAGTTGCAAAATTAGAACAGCACTGATGCCGGGTATTTTCGTAGAACTAATGCTTCCTTCGCCAAAATTAAAGCAGCTTTTCGTAGTTCACTTTGTCTAACAACTCAACTTCCGGAAGCGAGGATTCAGAGGATAGTCTTGCGGATACAGGGAGTTTATTCTCATCGCGGCATGAAGTTCCTGAGATTGACAAAGTTCATATGAGAGTATTGAAAAAAAAGGTTTGAACTCCAAAGGCCTAAGTCTATCTCACTGTTCAACAGCGAGTCGCCGCGACAACGTGCTTTGAATGCCGATCGACGGGCGACGCGACTTCGATCGATACCTATGGCTATCATAAAGTCCCTTCGCTCAGCGATGAGGGGCCTAACGAGTTCCACTTTTTTGTCTTCAGAGATCAAATTTTTGCCCAAGCCTGCTTTCAAGAGTGTCATTGCAGTTGTCAGACGCAAATTCACACACGGTTCATGGTTTTTGAATTTCGAGATAAATTTGTTGCACGTATACTGTGGTACGAGACATCAATCAGGCCACCGTTCACCTACTCTAACCCATAGAAAAAAAACAAAAAAACATTTTTTTCAGAAAAGTTAGTTATGGTCCTAATAGTATCAAAATGCCGAAAAAACACATCAGAAACAGGTTCTAATGTTGTTGTTAGGCCGGGATCATACTCCCTGCGACGAGCGACGCGACGCAATGTCGACCATAATTATCGAACGAAATACGATATGCTTCACATGCACTGTCGCTGTCGCTGGTCGCGGGAAGTACGATCCCGGCCTTAGGCGCAAATCACAAGCCAATCGATGTCGCTTTTTTCATCAATCAATAAATTCACTCGTTTCCCGCCCAAACCTGATTTCGAACACCTTCAACTGCGATACGACGATGCAGAACTCAGTTTGTTTTCCAAATGAGTGAATCTTCTGGGTCCATTGAGATCAGAAAATATTCCTATTGAAATATCGTGTTTTTTTAAATTGAACCATACCTTCAGACAGCTTCTTCTATTCAGATCCCAATCGGACACATTGCTGTCTATACTCTAGCAATCTGCTCATTCCATTTCCTCTGCTGGTCCGTTTTCATTCCTGGAAAATTTTTCCTGACAGATTTCATGAATAAAGACATTATTTTAGGACGCCATACTGGGTCTCGGTGCTGTATTCTCTTTATGTGGAAATTTTCAATCCAAGTGCTATGCTTGAACCGCCCTCATTCAAATTTATATACTTCATGTACGGGGTACATGCACTGCCATATATCAATTCCGCGTCTAACTTCATACTCTATGGTCTACTGAATAGACAGGTATGTCAAAACAACCTATTCGCAAAGCTCATCACTCGCTTGACCCACCGTCGCACCCTGCTGCGTCGCAGTATGACCTCTATACTCAGACATTCGTGGGATAGTTCCCGAGAACGACAGCAGAACTTCCCTCGAAACAACTGGGGAACTTCCCCCGAATCGAGGGGAGGCGGAGGGGACCTCCGGCTAGCAGGTCTTCCCTTGTTCTCCCGATAGCCACTCTTCCTCAAGCTGTCGCAACCCAACGCCCATTGGTCATAGATTTATCAAAAGTCAGCTTGCCAAAACTCGCTGTTTTCAACAGTTTCCTGTTCTTTGAAAGCAGGAACAGTGCGAAAATATTCACCTTAGACGAAAGGTTACAGAGAAGCTTGGTATCTCCTCAGATAATCTGGACAGAGATACCTTGCACCGCCCTTGAGTGGCAGGTCTGCTCCCTCAACTTCCGAAGTGCGAGACCACCTCGCGACTAGCCCATTTGCATCATCGTATACACTGCGGCTTTGTTTTCTCGTTCATCATGCTGGGGGGGAGGCCATGGGAACAACCGTGCAGCGAGCTTCCCTTGTTCTCCCCCGAGTCGACTGTTTCGAACGCCTTATCGTTGTGTATAATTAGAGGGTAGAGGAGCGAGACGTCTCCCTCCGGTGATTTGGTCGTTATCACTCGGTCGAGGGTTTCGTCCACCCTTGGTTGCTGTCTCAGTATCGCCGGATACGAATTATTTGGTTGGTCGCAATGCCGACCCCCCACCCAATTTCAAGTGTTGCCCGCGGCTGGTCCGAAGCTGTCCGATAAGTCCACATCGGCCCGCGAGCATGCTAGCATCGGCCCGAAATCAGCTGGAAAATTGTACTTTTAGACCGCACAGCTTTATGTATGAGTATCATTCAAAAGAAAATCCGTGGCTGCCCACGATCTGCCCGGCACAGTGACAACTGCCCGCGATTCTACCAAAACTACGGTGGTTGCCCTCGATTCGACCGATAGATTCACATCAGCCCGCGAATAGCCGAACAACTCAGGCGATTCTCGGCCCCGAGCCGCACCGAATAGGAATCGGAGCCGCCTGACAGTTCGGCTCGTTCTCCCTTTCTCCGAGCTACTGCTGTTGCTGTTCGGGCCAACCGAAATAGCCCGGACAGCAACAGCAGTGACCCGTACAGCAACAGCAGTGGCCCGGACGGCAACAGGAGCCGACTCGCAGATTGGAAAAGCGAGCCGAACTGTCAGGCGGCTCGGGGCCGATAATCGCCTGAGAAGGTTTCCATCCCCCGCAAAACGCTTCCAACGCATACGCGATTCTGCGGCGTCGTGGTTGTTTCTTCGAACAAATGCTAAAAAAAGCTTCAATTCCGTATCGCATCATAATGTTACACTTTGCAGTTACACCAGTCTCCTGATCGAAAGTTCACCCGGAATGGCTATAGCCATGCCGCCCCAGCTGTTCGACTCACTGAATGTAGTGAAATGATCAATCAACGTGAGCTCATGAAATAATTTGAGAAATTTTATATAATATTTCTTGTCCTCAGCTTAATCAGGGTTTAAAAAATACCTATTATAGCGTCGGTGTGCATGCGAGAATCCAGCATCGCTCGTTCTCCAGGGCCTGGATACGCTCAAAGGGTGATAGTACAAAACCAAGAAGAATCTCCACGACAGACCTCGCCATTAAAAAATGTAGGTTTTCTTTGAATAGTTTCAGTGAGCGGCTGCTCGCGAATTCGTGGTAGGCTCGCTAAACCAGCGCTTTTATTCGGAATTAGGATTCCGGCTGGACTTGTTTGCCCTTCTTTAATTTGTGACTTAATTTCTGAAATTTCAACTACGACAGTTTTCGAAAAATTTTAATTTTTTTTAGAAAAGTAAATCCCATTGTTTTCGGAATTGTAGAGAATCTTGAACTTTATCGCAGCTAACTCTCCAAAATTCTACAGTCCACAGCAACGGAAAAAAATCCGATGGTGCGGTCGCGTACTTTCACCAAGCATACTGTAGCCACTGCTGGCTTGGTTCCAAATTTGTCACTGATCGATAAGGTAACAGCTGCCATTTTTTTCCAGGATTCTTGTTTCCTATGTTTATGTATTTTTTTGTCTTTTTAACGTCTAATCCGCTTTCTCTGCGAAATTTACAGAAAATTTCGAAATTTTTACCACCGACTAGGATGTGTCGGTGTGCGCCTCTGCGGACAGACTGCCATAACTGACGACAAGTTTTCAAATTTCCCTGAATCTCCGAAACAAAACGCCGAAAGCGTTGAAACGATAAGTTTCCTTACAACAGACCCTATAAATGTACACCTAGAGTCTCATCCTATATATCCTCTGGCACCGAGCCTGATTTACTGTTCCCTCGCGCGCTTGTGCGGAGCGAGGGTAGAGACAGCGAGAAATTGTGGGGAGAAGGAGACGCAGCGTACGCACGCAGACGCACGCGACGAACGGAAATAAATCACACTCGGAAACAGAGGATAGACGCAAAAATCACCTGAAAAATCAAAGAAACAGAGAAAAGAGTGGCCCATCGGAAAACTGTCAGTTGCTGCCTTATCGATTAGTGGCAACCTTGGAACCAAGCCAGCCATGACTACAGTGTACTTACTAAAAACACGCAACCGCACCACCGCCTTTTCCCGTCGCCGTGGACTGTATTAGCCTCACAAGCACAACAAAGTAGGAGTGAAGGTTCCTGAACCCTCCATTAATTAAATCACATTATTATGTAGGATATCACGAGCCAGCTGAGTTGAATACTCTATAATCTATAAATTTGATAAATTAATTTTCTCAAATAACTACCTTCACATTTTTCCGCCGATTGCCTTATTTTCAAATTTGCTACCCTACTGGAGCTCTCCAGGGTAGGAACCGAATTTCCAAAGACTCTCCCACCCCCTACCATTGGATGATTATTGAGAGAGTCGTTTGGCAGGAAAAATAAATAACTTTTTTTTCCAAATTCCCAACCAATTCTGAGACATCAAAACGTAACTATGTACTAACCGTAGTCCCCGAAAGTACATATCAACACCTGGTAGAATTCGAGCTCGAATAAGAAAACTGATCCGCACTGATCCGCATTCGCAACAGCACTCCCGGGAAACCCTTACGGTACAGCTTCAGCCAAGTTTGAGACATGGACCAGACTACCTTAAAGGCAAGGTCCGGTCAAATTTTGACACTACCGAAATTTGGGTTAAATAGATTGGGCTGGTCTAGCTGAACATCGTCTGAACGTTTCACGAACTCTAAGTCCTTAGTTCTGGAGAAAACAGCCTCAAAGTCAGGGATAACGGTATTTACAACATGATAACCATGGCTGGAATGGCCGATATTTACACTGCAGTTTTGAAGAATGCGTGGACGACCGCTGAAATATGGACGATGGCCACACTTTTCTGACTTTTCTGACACAGCGGTTGACGAAAGCTGCTGAAATAACTTGAAGAAGATCGGTTTTTACGCAGTTTTCGCATGTTTTCTGGGACTACCTGTAGCAAGAGCACCGAATCAGAGGGAAATCTCAGAATCGAAATTCTGCCCGGACCCTGCCTTTAAACCTATCATAATCCTCCAGTAAATTATCTTATGAATAGTTTGGAAATCATGTATATTTTACTTTTTACATATTTTAGCCTAAAGGGCTGCCTAGAATCATCCTGAGCAAAATTACATAAACTCTGTCTGGATGGGACCGTCCGCCGACGCGGTGGGCGTGCGTGTCAAGCGCCCGTCGCAACAGTTTTCTTCAGATCTGTAAATCAATTAACATGATTCTAAGACCCATTCTCAATGGTATTTGAGTCAGCTGTCTGCAGCCGTGCAATGGCTTATCCAAAAAATACCTACGCGGTAACCGTTCGACACGCACGCCGACCGCGTGAGCGGACAGTCTCATTCGGACGGACTTTACTCCTTTTCCCCACTCTCCGTCTTTGATTGATAGTTTGCCTCATATCAATCAGGTGGTTCTGAAAGCATGAAATAGGTACTAATAGCATTTTCGATAGTCTACGGTAGATTACGGTGGGTAAACTTCATTTCGGTCAAAGTCTAAGATTCGACCTAAAACTTCTCCGTGGGAAACATATCAATTGGAATGGCCGCTATCACAGAAACGAGTTATCTCCTGAGACACCGGCCAGATTACGTCAGGCGGAAGAGTTTCCAGCGCCGCAGCCGCCGATCTGTTGACTCTAGGTGGGTTTTAGAAACTGGAAACTAAACAAAATTGGAGAAAACTGTATAAAAAAGCCATATCGAGTCAACTTTGGCGCTGGAAACTCGACTGAATCCAGCGCGTGCGGCAGTAAAGCGTGTCGAGACGCATTTGCTGACCGGAATTTGGTCCAGATAAGCACAGTACGTTCCCCAACTTAGAGATTCAAATTTGTGAAAAGTGTCCGAAACTTTCACGTTCCCCCGGGCTCTGAAAAAGTTTTAACAGATTTTGCGGTCAAATCTTTCAAAAAGTTTTTCTTAACCTAAATTTTTCAAAAATAACTATTGCACTCCCTATCTGACGGATTAACCTCGGAGAGTGTAGTTTCTCGACTTGCTATTCGCTGTAGAGCAACAACATCTGTATTGAGACAGTGCAATTTGGAATATTGCTCTTTGAAGCTCTAAGTTGCGGAGTTTACGGGCGATCTCACCGCAGTTTGTAGAGGATAAACTTACGATGGAAGTAATTCCTTTGGGAGCTCAGGATTGCCTTTTTCAAGAAAACCCACGTTGTCCAAATCCGACCGAAAGCGCGATTATGGACAACGGTATTGGACAACGAGAAAACGGTTTTACACAATTTTCCTCGTAATTTTAAGGTACTTGGAGAAGTGTTAGGTGTCGGTTCTCAGGGAATTTTATGGAGATACTGAATCTGTTCTCAGAATTTTGAAAATCTAAAATTTTATGAGGAGACGTAAGGTCGGCATGGATCCGGAAGAGACTTTGCGTTCACTGCTGCAGGTTGGCGCAAACTTGGTGCCCTATGCTTTAACATAGGTGCACCGAGCTTGCACCAACCACCAATGAGGAGCGCAAAGTCTCTTCAGGATCCGCGCCAAGGCATGTGGATCGAATCCACACCGCGGGTGTGGCTAAGGAGCAGTTCGGCTGACACACGCGACGCGCGCGACGGAAAAACGCAGCGCGCGCGTCGTCCTTGGGGCGCGTTAATCAAGGGCCTTCGAAAAAAGTAGTGTTAGTTCCAATTTGGGCCGTTCCCTTTTGTCATTTTTTGCATTTTGTTCATGCATATGTTGTGCCAGCCGTAGAGGCGGCGTCGGAATCAATATCGTCATCTCCCATTCCGCTCAGAGAAGCAAACAAAACAAAAACTCCAAAAAAAACTTGTATAAAAAAACGAATTCCACTGGAACGATGGTGTGAGAAGTATTGCGTCTAAAAAAGTGCCTTATATACAAAAAACATGAACAAAATGCAAAAAAAAATGATAAAGCGCGACGGCTAAAATGGAACAACAACTACTTTTTTGAGGGCCCTCGGTTAACTAGCCCCAAGAACGACGCAAGCGCGCAGCGTTTTTCCGTCGCTCGCGTCGCGTGCACCAGCCGAACTGCTGCTCATCCGAACCTGCGGTGTGAATTCGATCCATATGTCCCACGCCGATGTTATGTTTAGTTTTTGAAGTGAAGAACTAAAACGCTAATAGGCCCGATTAATGAATGTTTCCTCTGGATCCGAGCCAGATTTACTCTGTTCCCCCGCGCGCTTCTGCGGAGCGAGGGTAGAGACAGCGAGAAACTGCGGGGAGAAGGAGACGCAGCGTGCGCACGCAGACGCACGCGACGAACGGAAATAATTCACGCTCGGAAACAGTGGATAGCTCGTCTAAAAGTTTGTCTTATGTTTTGAAAATTTGGCCACTGGCTAAAATACGGCTATTTCATCGTTACGTATGGATACCTTCCTCACATGTACTGTTGTGGTACTGTACTATTGTTCTCTTTGATATTTTTGTTGCTATTACAAGATGTGAGACAACCGCGTCCAAAACTTTCGTTCCAAGACCTGTTTTCCTCACAGAAAGAGAAACGCAACTGAAAACACCCCCAATTTTTTTTTTGTTTTTACACGAAATTTCAACGTCTCAACCCCCAAGAAACTTTAAATGTCGAAAATTCTTACGGCCCCCCCCCGTTGTCCAGCTGGACAACGCCCGCCTGACCCTGGGTTACTTACTGTGTACCTGCCGTAATCCTCCACTGAATCGGAACCTTCCGTTAAACTCAAGATCTGATATTTCACTCGTAAAAGGCAGTTTCGCGCATCTTTGGCATTTCGCGTTCCGCACTCCAGAAACCGCGAAAAGTGCTATCTTTGGTTAAGGTTCCAACCGATTCTGGGCCGTGAAACAAGTTACTGTACGCCTACCGTAATCTTCCCGGAGACTAACATCTCTCTGACAGAGCCTATCCCGATTTGGAGGTCGTCAAAGCGCCTGTTCTCTACTTCTTTTGGTTCTCTGATCGTAATAAGAATTTTTATTTTCAAATGAAAAAATCTGAATATTTTTTTATAGTTGGGTCACGATGCAAGAGCTTGTCCGGTTCAAACTTTTTTCCAGTATTTCTGGAATGATTCCCAAATCTGCAATCCTTGGCCACCCGATTTTTCCAATTCCAGGATACGAATCGCTCTGATGTATTCACCTACGAGCTGAATGACCTTCATGAGAGCTGCAGCGCTGACGAGGACTCAATAGTAATTTAAGTCGAACCGGTTTCCATGGTCCCGATTGTGACACTTTTTTAGCAATGATAATTGATGGTTTATGCCTTCACTGCTCGTTTCAGCTGATGTCTTTTCTTCCCTTTCACACCATCTTTCCTACAGCCGTATAAACACCGGTATCACCGTATGGGATGTCTATAGATCTCATTTTTTCTAAACTGTAAAAATCGTCCGAAAATCGCGAAAGTTGTGGAATTAGTCAAGAATGTGTGCTATATCTATGGTTAGTTTTGTCAAACCAGGGTAATGACAACCTTTTCCGGATGTGTTAACGTGTCCACCAGTCACATATCACAACACTGAAAAAAATCTGCCTCGCACCTAATTGGCTTTCCTGGGTCATGAATCTTTTCGTATGTTTACACTTTCAGAGAAAACTATCATGTATATATCTATATGTAATGCGTTGCATGAAACCGAACTCTGTTTCCACGGTTTTGATTTAGAGAATCTACCTAGACGTCGCAACTACTATGGGACTTTGCACACATCTCACAAACGCACATAATAGCGCCGGGCGAGCCAACGTCCAACGGAGGGTCAAGCAACACCCACATCGCAATCTGACCGCTATCGGTCCGGTATCAGCCCGGCGTGGAGACGCTACCCGGCCGTTCGACGACTCGTGGACCGATAAAGGCACTAGGCGTCAACAATAAAGAAAATTCATCGCCACTCACTACACACCCCTATCCAGCGGGAGGCCATGTGAGCTCCCTCGATCCGTCCGGCATCGTGTCTGAGCGGCCATTGGGGCATCATATCGTTCATACCAAACCTCGCATAACGCTCTCACGACGTCGTGGTAGATGCTCTAAATCAGTACTGTCTATAAATCGCAATGTGTCAGATTTTTCTTTCTTTATTTTTTTTTCGAAGTGGTTGAGAAAATTACGGATAAATTTTCGAAATATTGTCTTCATTTGTCGAATCTTCATGTTAAAATCCCTTCTCTTTACAAAATTGTCATTACTGTCTAAGTTCTCATGTTCATTGGTTCTTATATCGTCCATCTCTGGAATGTGGAAAGCCGCGTCGCAGCTAACAGCGCACGTGTCGACATTGTGGGGGTGATCCCGTCATGGTTTCAAACTATCGTCACGATCGCCGCTGATTTCCCCCATTTTTCCAACTTGCCCACTCAGTGGGTTCTGTTTGGCCACAATACGCCTTCCAATAGAAAACCTCGTCAAATTTAAAGGTTCTTTAGCAACAGCACGTGCTGTTCCGTAGAGCACGTGGTCATTTCAGAGCAAATACGTGGCGCTTTGAAGCAAAACTTTCGCCGCATACCACTTTCCCTCGCAGCTGCACGTCGTGCTATTCCAAAAGCAGGTGGTGCTCAAAAGCAGAGCTTTTCCCGCACTTCCTCGCCCTCGCAGCAGTACTTTAATCAGCCTTACCATTAGAAACATATGGCGCTCAGATGCAAAACTTTGGCCACGCCCCAATCGCCACCGCAGCAGCACGTACTCGCATCGCACGGAAGCGCGCGCCCCGAATCAGTTGGGGCGTTTGGAACACCACCACTTCAGTAGGAGTAGGGTCTCTCACAGCAGTGAAATGTGCGGTCCATGTTCGCAGCTTGTCATGACTAATCATGGGGTTCTGAGAAACGTCAGAAAAGTATTTATTGCACTAGGACGTTTAAAAATCAATGCTATGAATGTGCACCCTGAAAACTTTCACCAATTTTCTGTAAACTTCCTATCTTTTGCCCATTTCGAGGTTTTTTTTCTGCTTGCTGTCAGACTGCATCTTCTATCGATAGGGTAAGTCATCAGAAACTCTTATACAAGATTAGCAAAATCGGTCTTCATTCACTTCTGCAAAGTTGGTTGATCGACTATCTTTCGAACAGAACGTTTCAGGTGAAGGTGAATAATGAGCTGTCTACTGTTAGGTCAGTTACGAGTGGTGTTCCTCAGGGAGGTGTACTTTCTCCGTTGCTTTTTAATCTCTATACAGCTGATCTTCTGACCATTTTCGATAATTCACCAGTGGTATGTAAGCAGTTTGCTGATGATCTCAAGATCTATTGCGAACTCAGCGATGAAGATCGACCTAGAATTCAACAGGGTATCAATTTCGTTCACGATTGGTCCATTACGTGGCAACTGCCCTTAGGTCCAGAAAAGACTAATTTTATGAGGATCGGAAAATCGAGTATCTCTTCTGATTATACGTTGAACGGGATTCCAATTAAGGTAGTGAGTAAGGTCACAGATTTAGGCTTTAGCTATGATAGGAAATTGGACTTTACGGATCATTATAGACACATATGTAGAAAGGGGATTACGAAAACGTACCAGATATTCAAAGGACTTTCTACCAAGAATAAGGAAGTGCTACTCAGGGCTTACAAATCTATGTTAGGTCAATAGTAGAAAGTAGCACAGCAGTATTTTCCCCTCACAAGAAAAATGATATACTGATGATTGAAAGAGAGCAGAATAATTATACTAGGAAGCTAATTTTGCGGTACAATGGCTTTTTTACACCGGCGTACCAGGGTCTAAAATCAGGAACAGATTTCTTGGTTTGAGTTCTTTGTCTTCGTAGGGCGGTAACAGATGTTTGTTATGTTTTCAAAATGTTGTCTGGCAAAAATCAAAATCAACACTTCAAAGTTCTATAAGCTCGTACCCTCAAAGAACAAGAGGAATTCAGTTCAAAATATGGTATCCTAGGCCGAAATCCAATACGAGAGCTCATTCTTTCATTGTCAGGGCTGGTTCGAAATATGTAGCATTGAAAAGTTCTATCATTCCTTCCCTCATCAATTTGGATCATTCAAGAGGTTTGCTAGGAACGTTTTGTTGGATTAAGTGTTGTTGCTTGATTTAGTGTGTAATCGCGTTTTTTTTTGGTTTTCTTTTTTCTCACGACTGTCTTCTATGGTCGTAATGAATTATTATTATTATTATTATTATTATTATTATTTTGTGTTTCTTGGGCAATTTTCCGCACACCCCTGGTTCGGACTCCGGACGACTTCTTTATGTCACAGCCAACTGGATCACACGGGTAGCTGGTAACAAGGCAGAGGGCACTTGGGACCAAGGATTAGTAGAATAAAATAATTTAAATTCGAAAGTCAGTTTTAGAGTTTCGGCACAATTTTTTCAGAAAAGAAAACCTAAGAAATGCCGTTAGCGGAGCGCAAGACGCCAAAATATTCAAAAATCCTCTGAGGTTTTTTTTTCGTCCCAGATAATAATAATAATAATAATAATAATAATAATAATAATAATAATAATAATAATAATAATAATAATAATAATAATAATAATTTATTACGTAGTTTAAGACATACGTCAGATATGAAGAGACAGAAAAAAAAGGAAATGAGGACGCAAGTAAACCGCAGTGCTATTCAGAAAGAATCTGTGTTCTTGCCAAATGCTCAAACTTTCTAAATGATTGAGGAATAGGCTGTAGCCCATGCCTTAAGGACACGTATGCAGAACCTGCTCGACAAGTAAAGCTGAAGGCTCTAAGATCCAATCTTGGTTTCCTATAGGAAATTTTCACTAAATCTCCACGAGTTCGTGAAGGTAAAAGAGTGTAGAATTGCGAAACATCAACTTTCATGATCCTTGATATCATCTTGAACACCATACATACAGTTCACCTCCGCACTGCCGTTCCGTCCGCAAAGTGCACCCTGATTGCGAAATCGTGCTGCGGCGCGGTTGCGAGTATCCTCAGACAAGGACGTGGGATCACCCGGGCGCTTTTTGCCTTTGGTGCCCGGGTGATCCCACCGCCCCGGTGATCCCACATCCCTGTCTGAGGATACTCGCAACCGCGCCGCAGCGCGATTTCGCAACCAGCGCGCACTTTGCGGACTGAACGGCAGTGCGGAGGTGAATTGTACATCTCTCACATTTCGACGCGATTCCAAGCTATTCAGTTTCAAAGAGTTGTTTCTTACTCGCGCTCGGGGTATCCTCGAATATGTAAATCCAAATGTACGGATGAACAGTTTTCTCGTGTAATTATTCTGAACTTTCTCAATCAGTGCAATATCCTTCTTTTTGAACGGACAGAACACCGTTGTTCCAGTTTCGGTCATCGGTCTGACATACGTTTTGTATGCCTTTAACAGAATCCCCTTATCTTTCGTGCAGACTTTTGAAAATCTGGAACGTTCTCGCTTGCGTCTTTCTACTTATTATTTTTAAATGTTCAGAAAAGTCCAACTTGTCATTATAATGAAATCCGAGGTCTCTGACATTGTGAACCTTAAGAATACTTTGATCATCGATCATATAATCGGGAGTGATGTCAGAGTATCCCAGCCGCATGAAAACTGTTTTTTCCGGGCCGAGAGGAAGCTCCCATGAACGCGACCATGAGACAACTCCATCGATAGCCGACTGCAAAACGATTTGATCAGTGGAATCAGTTATTTCGCGGTAGACTTTGATGTCGTCAGCGAACTGCTTCATCATCACACCATTACCCACTGCTTGAGGTAAATCCGAGGTATAAATGATAAACAATAGAGGTGATAGTACACCACCTTGCGGAACACCACTTCTGACATTTCTACAAGACAAAAACTCTGATCCCACTTTCACTTGGAATGTTCTATTAGTGAGAACTTCTTCAAGCCATTTGCAAATTACTGGATGTACCTTCAGTTGAAAAAGCCTATACAGTAACTTGCTATGGCTAACCTTATCGAATGCCTTTGAAAAGTCAAAATACACCACATCATTGGTCCGCTTGAAGTCAAGACTTCCTGTCCAGTCGTTTAAACACTCAAGCATGTTGGTTTCTATCGACCCACCGCAAACAAATCCGTGCTGGCAGTTAGGAATCAACATGTTACTCTGTAGATATTCGACTTAATGGGTCTTGATGACTTTTTCAAATGTCCTGCATAGGAAAGACGTAATGCTCACTGAACGGTAGTTTCCTACGTCACTTGCAGGGGTTTTCTTGAGCAATGGTGTGATGAAGGAATGCTTCCACCTCAAGGGAATCTCGGAATACATAAGAGATTGATTGTAGATGTAGCATAACGGTGCGACTATCACATGTGCTATGTTTTTCAAAAAGGTTGCAGGAATAAAATTTGGTGTCAGAGAAGAAGAATTTGGCAACTTTCTTATAATATCAAAAAGGGCGGATTCGTTGAACCAAGGGAACGTGTTCATTGGTTCAGCAATCATTGGATTGAAAGCTGGTGTACTCCCCTTTGTCATCAAGAAAAACTTCGCAAAATTTATCTGCTAAAATATTGGCCTTGTCACTATCAGAAGTCGCCACATAGCTACCCTTCCTTATACTGCCAATCCAACTACTACCTTTCAATTTTCTGTTCAACAGCTTGTAAAAGTCGTGACCGGATATTTTGATGACCGGATATTTTGCGTTACGCAGCACTTTTTGCGGTTTTCGGAAAGCGGAACGCTAAAGATGCGCGAAACTGCCGGTTTAGAGCGCGTAACACGAAACCCCGCACATCCCTGGTGGAGATGCTTCGATATCTCGCTGAGACCCTGCGGTATTCACTAAAATCCCTGGTCAGACTCATACCAAACCAGAAATTTGATGTTACAACAAGCCACGAAAGATTGGTTCATTACTAAAAGCATGTAAGATTCGGCAGCGTTGATTTATTAGGAAAGTCGTGAACATAAAAATGTCATACGATTACGATACAGCGCGAAAGACATTGGAAAAAACTTTTGAAAATAAACGAAAGCTGAAATGAGCCGGAAAGATTATTTTACGGATTGATTTGTGCGCTGATTACTAAGGTGTTTACGTAAAAAGTCCACACCTTGCGTAGAACTCGGTGTCAAGAGAAAAATCGGGGTGTCGTTTCATCATAATACGCAGTGTATACAAGGTATAACAAGTAGCTGAGTTGAATAGAAAAATTAGGGTTCAGGCAGGACTCGAACCCGCATAGCATCGCTTACGGGAGTGTTACATACTATAACACGTGAAAGGCAAATAGGGCTCGGACTTTAGGGCTATCCGCCACATACTATTCTTGTTATCCGGAGGTATTTCTTTGGATATTGAATCAATTCAGATAATGACATTTTCCAATGATTTGGATGCGGATATCCGGTCGGATAATTTTTGGAAAAAAGCTGAGGCAAAACGATGAAAAATAAACCAGGTTTTCAAGGCAAGCCTTTGAAAACATCCATAATGGAACAGACAGTAGTACTTCATTGTATTTGCAGCATGTTCACATACAAACTCAAAACTTCATAACACCGGCATGGATCCTGAAGAGACTTTGCGTTCCAGATTGAAGGTTGACGCAAACTCGGTGCACCTACATAGTTTATAGCACATGGCACCGCGTTTGCGCCAACCTTCAACAGTGAACCCGAAGTCTCTTTAGGATCCATGCTGACGTATAAGCATATTAATAAAAATATGTAAACAAATGGTAATGGCAAGAGGCGCTGCTGTCACGCACACGGTCGAGTGATCGATCCTCGTTCAAAGTCAACCAAGCCTTCTACTGTGCTTATCTGGGCCTAATTCCGGTCCGCAATTGCGTCTGGACACACTTTGCGGCCGCACGCGCTGGAGTCAGTCGAGTTTCCAGCGCCAAGGCCAACTCGACATGGCTTTTTTATACAGTTTTCTCCAATTTGTTTACTTTCCAGTTTCTAAAACCCACCTAGAGTCAACAGATCGGCGGCTGCGGCGCTGGAAACTCTTCTGACTCGAACGCGCGCGGCTGCAAAGCGTGTCGAGAAGCAATTGCGGACCGGAATCGGGCCGTGAGAAGCACAGTACAGGGTCGGTAAATTGGTACCAGACTTATCTGCGAGGAGAAAAACACTGACTTGAACATCGGCTGGCTCTCGCAAGTCATTGTATAGGCCCTATACACATTCACAAGCTTCTACGATTCTGAATGGTAGTCGAATGTGTGGCGCATCCCCAGAGGACTGATATACGCCGAGAACTTGATTCTTTTATCCTTTATTATGTGAAAAAATCTTAAATGCTCTACTATATTAATGAATGACTATATCTTCGTAGGAAAGCACGATATTATCCATGCACAGGTTTGGTTCAGGACAACAAGCGAGTAACAAGTATGTAAAGCAACGATACAGAAAAACTTCTACACTGAATAACTAGCCACTTGGTCATCTCACTTGACCACGCCCGTTTTTTCGCGCTGCAACCACTTTTGCGATTTCGGAAGGAGGACAAAAGTCATGGGTTGATGTGCTAATTAGAAGGCGGCAGGGAAAAATAGGCGTGGCCAAGTGCGATTTTATCCAAAAATTATCAGATTTTCCGAAAATTACCCGATTTTATCCGGGCTATTGTCCCTTCGGATAATGGTTGGATTCAGATAATGCCGGTTTTGAATTTTCCGGATATTGGTTAAACTTGGATAAAGCGTTTTTTCCAATTTTTCGGATATTAGCTCATACACTGGAGGGGGCTAGCGCAGCTCTTCAGGGTCACCCTCCCCCCCCCCCCCCGGAAACAGGGCTGTGCGGAACTCTTTTTCAAAAACTTCGGAAACGGAAACGGAAGAAAAATGGCCAAAAAACGCCGGAAACGGAAATCCGGAAACGGAAACGGAAGAGACCAAAAAAATGCTGGATTGTCTCATTTTTCACGCTGTTACTCATATTGGCCGTAGCTTAGCATTCAACAACCAGTGATTTCAGTCAATAAACCAATAGTTATTCAAGATAAAGTCACTACGAGACATCCAGTGATTTCTGAAAGTCTCGCTTCTGGAAACCCGAAACGGCAACCCTAAAAATACTGATTAGCATGTACCCGCCCTTCGAAATAGTGCGTACAGCAGGGGTGTTGCGGTAATTCGCCGTTTACTGATTACAGTTTGCTGGCCTAGTCTGCCGCTGCTGTTTGCCAGAAAATCTTATTTTTCGTTGCCGTACTTTTACCTCTGGGGTGCAGCTCTGTCTCCCAGAAAGCGTCCAAGCGAGATGAGTGTGTCCTTCAAGCCTAATCAGAAGTCAATGTTCAGCTAATCAGCGACCACTTTTTCTTCTTTTTTTCGAACCATATTTTCCTATTGCAGTGTGATATCAAAACAACTGGAATTCTTGAAAACTGCTACAGAGAGAAATTCCTCGGCGAGATGAGAAAATTCTCTCTATGATCTGCCACAAACGAGATTTTGCCGATGCCCGTGGTCATCTCCACCTGTCTCCACCGACACTCCCTTCATGGAAGGTAGGCTGGCCGTATGCAAAAAACCTATCAAGATTTTTGTAGCTGTCGTGGCGATAAACAAGCGAATAAGTGGAATCGAGGAACTAAAAGCTTCTACATAATATCATTGGAATCCCAGAGAAACAGCTACATATTTTCAAAAAAAATCCTCAAAAGGCCTTCAGATTCCTGCCACGCCCATTTCGTGGCATCATTTTTATAGAGTTGCAATCGCAGGCCCCAAACTTCGTTGAATGATCTCAGCCAAGCTCAGAATATTCGCTTGAACACAAGGGGTTAGATGTAAATTTCCAGCGTCGTACGAAACTTTTCAAAATCTTTGCCTAGACCCACTATCATAGGTCGTTTTGCACTATTTTATTCCGCTCCCGGACCCAAAAACTCGGAAACAGGAAGCGGAAGGGAACTGCTCAAAAAACACCGGAAATACGGAAACGGAATCGGAAACGGAACAGTTCCGCACAGCCCTGCCCGGAAAGCGTCTCCGCTTTCCTCCAAAAATATCCTCTTATCTGACAGCAGGACCTCAAGTCCTCGTTCAGGGCCGGCCCAGTTGGGCCGGGAATGCGGCTCTGCTATGAGGTGAGGCGCCTTTTATACCGGTTGAGCACATGATAGATCACAGGAGAAATCACGTCAAATCGGGACAAATCTTGACGTGAATGACGGTGCGTGCGTTTGGCCTACTATGCCTTCTCTGGCCTCTATTGTCGTAAACTACCTTCTACGACTTCTTCCCATCTTTTCCCTCTCTTCCTCTCGGGGGGGGGCAAGCGCCGGAGGAGAGCAGGGGCCTCCGCTGTCGCTCCCCCAAGTCGAAAACTGGCTCTATTGTCCGGCGCTTGCCCCCCCCCCCGCAGAGTCTGAGAGATCATCCGAATCTCGGGTACCCAGCTGGATATCCGGAAAGGAGTGATTCGGATGCTATGTATACCACATACACCGGTTTTCCTCCCTCTCTCCCTAACCTGGTGTCCTTGATACTCGCAGACCGTTTACATGATTGAGGTGATCAGTGTATCGGCGCATTTTTTTCCGCCGCCTATCTCACCTGTCCTCTGTAGCAATCATGTGCTTTCACCGAATACGGTTGCGGTACTCAATTGCAATTACTCGCATGTTAATTCCACATTCATCGCGCTACGTGCACCTGTCCTCCGCTTCACCAGAAGATTTCGGACAGCTATCAATCGCTATGCTAAATGAGGGCAAAACGAATCACATTAGCACATCATTGCGCGACGGCAAATCAACCGTTTAATCATAATTCGCATATGGTTGAACAACAGTTGCTGCAAGTAGGTGTGCACGTATGTGGTATGTATTATACTTGTTCCAGATGCAATTTATGTCGAATATCCGACTTTTCCACTATAGCCGGATATTGCACATTTTTGAATATTCGACTTTTCGAATAAAAAGTTGACTTTTTTATCCGACTGAAACAGTCGGATATTCGTCGGATTATTCGATTCGGAACATACTATGCAGTATACTTGTTCCAGATGAAATTCATTTCGAATATCCGACTTTTCCACCGTAGTCGGATACTGCACGTTTTCGAATATTCGACTTTTCGACTGCAGTCGGATATCACACCTTTTCGAATATTCGACTTTTCGACTGCAGTCGGATATCACACCTTTTCGAATATTCGACTTTTCGACTGTAGTCGGATATCGCCTTTTTTCGATTATTCGACTTTTCGACTGTAGTCGGATATCGCACTTTTTCGAATATTCGACTTTACGACTGCATTCGGATATCACACCTTTTCGAATATTCGACTTTTCGACTGCAGTCGGATATCACACCTTTTCGAATATTCGACTTTTCGACTGCAGTCGGATATCACACCTTTTCGAATATTCGACTTTTCGACTGTAGTCGGATATCGCACTTTTTCGAATATTCGACTTTTCGACTGTAGTCGGATATCGCACTTTTTCGAATATTCGACTTTACGACTGCATTCGGATATCACACCTTTTCGAATATTCGACTTTTCGACTGTAGTCGGATATCGCACTTTTTCGAATATTCGACTTTTCGAATAAAATGTCGACTTTTTTATCCGACTGAAACAGTCGGATATTCATCCGATTATTCGATTCGGAACAAATATAGTATGTATGTGCAGTCATGCTCTCCCAAAATGAACCGAAAATCGAATAAATTCGAAATTGAGTAGCGATCACAGAGCGTTTGATTGTATACATATGGACGGTACGAAAGGTATTGTCCGCTCACGCGGTCGGCGTGCGTGCCGAGTGATCAGTTTGGAATTTTTTTTGTTACTTGTCTATCCATCAGCAGTAATATTAGACGATCTTAATAGTAATATTCCGGCTAGTTATTTGTAGGCGTAGGAAGCTTCGCCCGAAAATTTTTTCATAGTTGTCCTCTGTTTCAGAGTGAAATTTATTTCTGTTCATCGCGTGTGTCCGCGCGCGTGTGCTGCGTCTCCTTCCCGCCACACTTTGTCGCTGTCTCTACCCTCGCTCTGAGCAAGCACGCTTAGGAACAGAGTAAATTTGTCTCCGAAACAGGAGATAGGTCCAGGGCTTGCTTCCTCAAAGGAAAACCTTCAAATCTCACCCGCAACGGTCACGCACGCCGGACCGCTAATCGATTGAGGCGGAGAAAAGAATGCAGCTGGTCAGCTTACCATGCCGCAAGCCGCCGGTGAGAATTAATCCGTCTGTGCCAGCCGCGGGTGAGATTTAAATGTTTTTTCTTGGGGAAGCAAAACACGGACCTAACTGTGTTCGCAGCGGCTGCTTGAAACGCACGCCGGCAGAGTGGGCGGACGGTCTCGCTCAAGCACACTTCAGTTACACTTAAGTTTGTAAAAGTACATATAGTATACGCTGGGTACGAATACAAAAATTCCGGATACTCAGAGTTCGGAGAGCTCAAAAATCGAATGTTGCGGATATCCAACTCAAACGGATAGATTCAAAATAGCAACATCGGATAATCCAAGTGGCTCGGATAGACGGGCTAAACAGATAGTCTGATCTAGGATCGATCAAACTATTACGTTTTTCCGGTGAGTCGGATTTTAGATAACTCGGAGTTCACTGTTCTTAGGTGACTCGAAATCCGATTATCTGAATCGGATATCCGCTCGGACAAAATCTGCTATACAGCACCGTGGTGAAGAATTCGGAAAAGATGGTATTTCTACAATCAAAGGAATCAATTAAAGGCAGCATACACACCCAAAATAGGTATCGATCTCATGACAGAAATCGAAGGTACGGAACTGATGGTATGGAAAACTAACGAAAAAAATCGATGAGAACTGGTTGCAAATGAAGTATTAGCGGTTTGTTTCTGTAGTGGATAAGGATGTGGACGAGTTACACCGCAACATGCAAACTCAGTTGAAATATCGGAGCTACCGGTGAAGTGGTTTTGATAGCAACGCTTAGAGGCTTTTGCGGCCTGTACTAGAACACCCACATCGTTAGAAGCTCCAAAAACTAGTCAAAGTAGCCGTATTCGAATAATCAATCTGGACGAGTTTGTATTGAGGGGTGGAGACTGCAAAGCGAATGGGCGGAGACTGCTAAAACATTTTGATCCGATATGGCTACAATATAGAAGTTTTGATCCGCTTTTGACGGCTGCAGAGGCCTTAGCGTTTTAGTTTTTATAGTTGGAGCCATCCGACCCCAGTAACGTCGCAATCTAAACAACCTTTTCAAGCGTATATGATGTCTTCTGAGGCATCGTTTAAAATTCTTTTTCCACGTCGCAGGCTCAATTTCATACATGGCGCTGTGGGCCACACCGGTCAAGCATGGAACATCAAAATTGTACCATTATGTAGTTAGAGAGAGAAAGGCTCAGAGTGAGGAAAAAAAGGTGACCGCTTCACCAGTCATCTGATAATCCGCTCATCTAGCGAAAAGAAAAGATCGATGAACAAATCATCTAGTACTGATAAGTGAAGGTCGATGTTATGACCCTAATCTAGAACCTAATCTGGGGCCGCCCGTCTCTAATGCATGCGGAGCATGATGACAGATTGGAGTAAGATTAAGTTCTAGATTAGGGTGAAGATCAGAGCATCACAGGTGTTGAGTTCACGTAACAAATTTAGTCTGATGAATGGACGGAGCTGCGACGGTAGATCGCCGCACGCGATCGAATCCCGTTGGCCGATGATGCCGCCAAGACCGCGCGGACAGCCGCCTTTTCCATGCGTCAGACTAAATCAAATATGGAAACCATATGTATACCAGAAAAATTGTTTGGAGGTCCTGCGAAAAAAGAAGAACCAGCTCACTTGGTTCAATGGCGCAAACAATGAACCATGCACCATGTATCCTCCTTTCAGCGTGGAGTTTATTCCCGTCGATCGCGTGCGTGTGCGAGCGTATGCATGCTGAGTCTCATTCTCCCACACTCCTTCTCGCTCTCTCTCCTGACTCCCGCACACGCTTGGAAAGAAAAAAAAGTAAATTAGGCTCCAAAACGAAAAAAAATTGATTCTCACAGAAGCATTTCCCGTATTGAGTGAGACAGCAGCATTCTATCAAACTTAGCGCAAATGACTGAGAAGTTACCTTCACATTGGCTTCAATTTTTATTATTTAAGGAATGTTTACAAACATGAATTTCTGGTCCAACTATCTGATCATGTATCATCCATGTCTGGTGTTAGTAAGCCGCAGCGCCGTTACTTGGCACGCGCTGCAGCCCGCGCATAATAAATATAGATTGATTAATTTTCCGGTGCAAAGCTGCGCCGCGACTTCATGATTGGTAGATTGAGCGAAATCTTGGTACATACATATGTAAGTGATTAGGAATGAAATTCTGAGCGTTCTATACCTACATCGAAGAAGAATTCATGCGCTTGTATCTCTTGAGTACCATTCAGTAGTCAAAGCAAAGTCATCGAGCACCACCGAGATCATACGAAATTGTTATATCATTGGAAAAAGCTCGCGTGGAGTCCCTCAACAAATGAGTCCCGACTAAGTGCAGTTATGTTGTGAGGCTATTATGTTGTATCGTCATGGATATTATGGGGCGCTTAGCGGGCCGACTCCATCAGGATCCTGATTTTGCCATGTAGCCGCCCCAAGAAATCTGTCGTAGCCCTACAAACGCTCCGTTATCTACACCACTCAGAAATTGCAATATCCTACCGATAAAGAAGAGGACGTTTGTGCGAGCTACAAAGGAAACGCTATAGTGACTATAGGACAAAATTAGGAGATCGAGTGTTTCCGCGAGCCAATCGCCCTCTGATACCCATATTGTGCCCCATAATAGTAACAATCACGGCGCAAAAAAATACACTTGGAGCTGTGTTGTTGAGAAGCTTCACGCTAATCTTTATGAGAGATTATGAGCATTCAAATAGAAAGGAAAATATTCACCAAACGGATAGAGTTGGTTGATGAGCAGGACTACATAGTTACGTCTGTGAAAATGTGCGCAGATGTGTGTCGTGCGGGTGGTCGATCACTGATTGATCTGGTCAAACTCTATGTAGAGGGTGGTCAACGACTTAGCGATACTCTATGGCCGTTACGATGAATACTCTTCATCCTTGCCAACTGAAATCCAATGAATCTTTCCTGAATGTACTCTACCGCTTGCAGAATTTGGTCAGAAGGCGTGCGGAAACAGCTTCTGCGCCTTTAGTTAGCGCCCTTTTCCAATAACTTTGTTAAGAATCGATTTTTTAACTCATCTGAAAGGTATTCGGAGGTCGCATTCGTCAATCATCATACCCTGGGTATATAGGAGAATCCGGCCTCAGGGTTCAATTGCTGAAGAATCACCTTTTCTGGGTGTGTATGAGGCCCATACCCGGGGTGTAATCGTTAATCAATCTGGCCTCAGTTTTTCGTTGATTACTACCCCATAAAATCAGCTCGAAAAACTTCATTGTATGAAAAAAACTACATTGTCTAATCAGATCAAACACTGGGAAAAAATTTCTATGTAGACACTTTGTGCGCGCAGAAACGGGACTCCGGAGCCGACTCATATGAAATCGTTTATAATTCCGCCTCCGAGCGACGCGGCACTGCGCATTTCTGTGATATTGATCACGCGGCGCGCCACGATTGATATTGATGGATCGCACTTCACCACAACGCTCGGCGGCGGAAGTATAAACGGCCTTTATTTTGCGTTGAGGCATTGGAGGAGTTGAGTTACATACCCGTCCAGATTCAGCAGCCAGCACATTCTCGCAAGCCTTGATTTTGCGCTAGCTCGAGTTTAAATGTCGAATTCGACTTTGATTAGAGCCCGGCAAGTCCATTCGTCGGCCAATCGACGAAGGCAGCTCTATCCTTGTGGTTGGCGAGAGTTCAACTTTCTCAATATACCTCAAAAATATCTCAGCTCTCTGTTAGTCTAATGCAAGGATCATCTCAGGAATTTTTTAAACAAGCTACATACATGCGAATCAGGGGCTCTAAGCATGTTACCTGCAACTTACTGTTACGACTTTGATTCACCTATGATCTCCAATATAGTATGTACTGTGCTTATCTGGGCCAAATTCCGGTCCGAAATTGCGTCTCGACACGCTTTGCGGCCGCACGCGCTCGAGTCAGTCGGGTTTCCAGCGCCAAAGCCGACTCGATGTGGCTTTTTTATTCAATTTTCTCTAATTTTTCTTAGTTTCCAGTTTCGGAAACCCATAGAGATTAAGCAGACCGGCGGATACGGCGCTGGAAGCTCTTCTGACTCGGGAGCGTGCGGCCGCAAAGCGTTTCGAGGCGCAATTGCGGACCGGAATTAGGCCCAGATAAGCACAGTATGCTGCACGGTGTACTAGTTTGTCGGATTTGTAGCTTATCTGTCTACGTCAAGCTACATGCAACAAAACTGCAAATTATTCGCAATGTTGTGTGAGTCACATGCATAATTAGCGCAAGTTGCATGCCATTTTAATTGAAAACCTAGCCATTTCAAGCTACTTGTTAACATCGGGCAAGTTGCGTAAAGCCATCACGCAATGTGTGTTGCACTCTCAGGTAACTTGTTCAAAAACGCCTGAGATGGCATGGCTCACATCCATCTTTGCAAACATTATTTCGAACCACAGATGAGATTTGCGAACTATACTTTTTTCATTTGGGGTTGATGCTCAGAAATGTGCAGTCGTCTGTTGCTCCTTACAAGGGAACTACTATAAGCCAAAATGGTCATTCCAATCGAAATCTACTTTTCTAGAATCATTTTTCAACTTAGAGTTCGAAAATGTACTTTTCAGTTGCCTAGACCCACTCTAAAAGAAGTTATAGGCGTTTTTTCTCTGATTTTCGTACCTATTGCACCCTCCAAAAAGCGCATTATTTTTACGAAAATCGGGTAACGGACCTCATAATCGTGTTCAGCGCCGAGAATGACCCCCCCCCCTAGGCAAACCTTGGGTGGTTTTCCAAACTTTGCGCAAACTGACAGCATTTGGACTTGTACGGATTTTTGGTTGGACGTTTATTTATACTAATCAGATGGTTCTCGAAGCGTTTTAGAAAAATATTCCAGATTTGACTTAAAATTCGCCATGGGGGATTATTTGGGTGCTGATCACACATCTGAGGTTTGTTTGACATTTTTCCAAAGTTTTCGGCTAGATTCGTTCAAAGCTTCCCACCGGCAGAAAAATCTGACCGCAAAATCGACTTCTGACGATTTCGGGAATGTGGCTACAGATAAGGCTCAAATCGTTCTTCTGGGGGTTATTTAAAGTGCTCAACACGAATCTGATGTCAGTTTATCGATTTTTGACAGCTGACGGTAGATTACGGTGGGTATACGGTAGTTTGGTCGAAGTCACAGATTTGATCAAAAATTCCATGCGGGGGTTATATGGGGTGCTGAATACGAATTCGATGTCCATTTGTCGATCTTCGAATTATTAAGGTAGGCTTTGCCTCCTCAATGGCATATTACCTACCGTAACCTACAGTAAACCTTAAAATCTCGACAAGCGAACCCCAGATTCGTGTTCAGTACCCCAGATGGGCCCTACATACATGTTTTTAGAAAAATTCCGAAAAAAAAATCAAAAACATCCTAAAATTTTATTTGCAGCCGTACCTTGCCGCGAAGCTTTAAAAACGCTTATAACTTCTTTGGGAGTGGATCTAGACAGCTGCGATGGGCATATGCGGACTTTACGTTCTAGAAAAGTACATTTCATTTGGAATGGTTAGAATGACTTATAGTAGGTCCCTTGTTAGTGTAGGGGGAGAGAAAACAATTGGTGTTGATATTTCAATGTTTTTTATCATCTCTGCGTTCCCTCACTACTAGCATTTTATTGGTCTGTGCAATTAGGAAAAAAGAGAAAGTTCAAGCATAGCACCTTTTTCGGAAAAGCACAGGTTCCCCTTTTCACCCACAACCGCTGCTCCGTAAGGGGCCGAATAGACTCCCGCCGCTGAAAAGCGCGGCAGCATGCTGTGGAGGGGAATCGATCGTGCGGCACCGCATGATCGATACTCCTCCATAGCATGCTGCAGCGCCTTTCAGCGGCAGGAGTCTATTCGGCCCCTAATGCACCACGGCAGTGCGTTCTGTAGTGAGTGCGAATCGCGCTCAGGCTGAACATTTTTAATTTCGTTTTTCTGTATGGTTGCTATTTCATAAACAATAAAAATTAGTTCTACCCGGATTCGTTTTACGCTTCGTTCCGGCATACCGTAAACGATTAGCTATTTAATCTAAAGGCTAGGTGAGCTGCTGCTCGAATAATTATCGCTCTTGACCTCGACATATCCTGCGCCTGATTACGTGCTGGCTGCTTACAGTTTCGACCCGCAATGACCTCACACAGACTCCGCCTCTAAACGAGCGAATTCGTCGAGGTCTCATGGTCACGGCTTTATCTCCATCATGTTTGGCCAGTTCAATTTTGGATTCTGGCGACAATATGTTTCGTGAACTAGTTTGTCTTATCGGGGACTCGTTTTAGAAACCATTACATTTCATGAAAAATAATTACGATTCCCTAATTCAGTATATGAGCTTTGTATAATCATCCCCTCTGAAGCTTTGAAGGCAGCGTTCACGATATTCTTCGATTTTGAGATTAATCACTGAATCGATTGTTTGGCCCCTGAGTAGAACTGAAAAAAAAACGAAGAAACCTAGAAAAACACACTAGAAGGGCACGAAATCCTTGACTCTCACCCCGCTTCTTTACTCTCAGTGGACCTGTTTGTTGTGACAGCGAAATCTTTTGTGGACCCGTCTTTGGCAATTCTCTTTTTTGTGTTGTTCGGTTCTTTCCTTCGGACCCTAACTACTACTGTTTGGCCCACTATATTCTTCAATTTTCGATTAGCCCCATTCTTCACCGGTGACAACCTCCGTGAACATGTTCATCCAATCGGACAACTAGTCCAGGCCAGAGAATAATCTCACTGAACTAAGACGTTTTAGTGCGTTTCTCACCGTTTTGTCGTAATTTTGGTAACACTTGGTAGCCAATGCATTGTTTTGAAAAGAAAACTCGGAAACGAAAACCATCGTGAAAACTGCTTTGAAAGGTTCTCCACCAGCTAAGTTTCTAGGTTTAACACTTGAACCTCAACAGCCTCTTGAAAACATTGTTTCCTTATTTTTGATCATTTGATATCCAGGAAAGTATGTGGCCTGCCCATCCCATAAGGCCTTAATAGCGACAAAACAAGCACAATAAACAAATAATCGAGAAAAATACTTGTGAGGAAACTTGTGCAAGAGCTTTCAACAAAATAGCTCTCTCATATCACCCTCTTCTCAAAAATATTTCAAATTTTTCTCATAAAATTTCATCACTTGGCGACTATGAGACTTCTGAAATCTTTTTTAATTAACCACCTATCAAAAACTTCCAAAAGGCAGTAAAAGAACTTTTTTGTGCTTCCGATGGTCTAATTTTTAACTTCAATGGAAATATTCAAACGCTTGTTCTCTAACAAAAAACTCTTCCGTTTCGACGAGAATTATTCGGATTCGTGCAAAGTATCAATGATACTCGTAAAGGATTAAACAATTTTTGTGGCAGAATATTCGAATTTTGACCACCATAGTACTCTGAAATTTTGAGAAATCGCAAATTTTGTTCCTACAAATAAATCGAATATTCAAGAAAAAAATCCTAAATTCCGAATAAATCGCAGTTTCGAAACTGATAATGATGCACCCAAGGGTTCCGCCTACGATATCAGGTCACAGATTAGGAACGTGGGACTATGATAAATTCTTTCGTGGTTGTGAAACGTCCTGTGCCCGTGTTTATGAAACAACGGGAGCCTCCCGGGCAGGTCTTTAGAACCAGCCAATGTATGCGGCATGCGGACTTTAGACCCTCAAGGGAGGCTCCCGCAGCTTCATGGATACGGCCACTGGTAGAGGTAGGTGCACCCGCTTCGACGGAAATCGCCATCCAAGCGATGTTTTTCTTCAACTCACCTTTAAAAATTTCGAAACAGGCTCCGAAAACTCGCATTGTAGAAACTGAAATTCCCTGAAGTCGCAAAGGCCATATTACCCTATTTTTCTGAACTTCTCGAAAATTCCCTGATGAGTACAATACCGCCGCTGTCCAAGGGAAAAAATGGGCGAAATGGGCAAAGTGGGCAACTAAAGCGTCTTTCGGCCACAACACGCCTCAGAGTGTTCCGTTTTCAATTTCGAAAAAGCCGAAATGTACAGCATGTCGTGATCCAGTCAATCATGCGAAAATATTCTGCGGAATTTGGGAGCAACAGTATTTTTTAAGGCAAAAAAAACGTTTTTATTCTGACCATGCTAGAGATCGCGTTTGGCTGTTTTTGATCGAATGGGCTCGTTATCTTGTGATAACATTATCAAATTCATAACCAACTGCATCTTAAAAAAGCGTTTTCATAGGAAATTTCCAATTTTATCTCATATATTAAGATAGATTGTGGCACAGTGGACATTTTGGTCCTTTCGAAATTGGAAACGGAGCATTTTGAGGTTAGTTGTGGTCGAAAGACGCTTTAGTTGCCCACCTTGCCCAATTCGCCCATTTTTTTCCCTTAGAGAGCGGCGGTATTGTAGGTACTACATACACATATTACACGGAAAATTACGGATATTTACAAAAAAAGATTTTAATATCAACTTTAGCTTCATTTTCACAGTGAGAATGGTTTATCAGTTGAAGATTATTGTACCATTCATACGATGCTAGCTTGCTAACAAAGCGTGGACTGGATTCTCGAAAATTGACTTTTCCGTTAGATTATTCATAATTCGGATGACCGGAAAATTTCTGAAATTTGAATTATTTCCCGTATGGCAAACTCTCGTCCACGCGGAAATTGGCATTTGCAAGCCATAAGGATCAAGTTTTAACTAAAACTCTCTCAATATAGGCTATAAATTTTCAAATAAAGCACGAAAATGCGATTTCGCGATATTCCGAAATATTTCGAATGACAACAACAGTAGATAAGCTCACATTTTACCTTTTCGTGAAGCAATAAGAACCCCTATTTTGGATTTTTTTTTTAAAAAATCAGGGGAAATCGGATAACGGATTAATTATGTATGGTCACACATCTACATAAACGAAAACGTGGGTTTTCCAAATCGCCAAATGCGGGTGAAACAGTTTCCAGACAGAAAACGTCTTTTAGACCGATTCGGCCCTTAACAATTCGAATTTCGACGATTTTTTGGTGAAGCGGACTTTAGATCGTATTGCGAAAATTGTCAATCGTTTGAACCCGAAGGAAACTCAAACTTTGACCTGGGTAGTAACTCTCTTGTTTTTCAATTCAACACTACCAACCCTTTCGCACAATTAGTCTCGCCTTGCCTTGTGTCAAGGTTGATGGTCAAGCGATCAAATGCGGATAAATTCGTCAAACGACCGAACAAAAGCCGCTTCCCCCAGGTAAAATCTCCATGATGGGTTTTCTTTGAAAAGAAAAAGCGTGAGGTTATGACCGTTGCGCATGCGCCCCGGCGGCTCTCACCTGTTGGAGCTCGTTAGCGAGAGCGACAGGTGTGCTCGTATAGCGCTTTTTATCGCGACGTTGACCGTCTTTCACCATAGTGACCGGGGTTAAATCGCCTTTAGCTGGACACGAAATGACCGTTAGACGCTCTCGCATGCACCGACGCAGCCGCCCTAATCACAGCCTCATATTACTATTCAATTCAGCATAACAAACTACATCATCAGTCTCTCATCAGGACAGCCCTCTCTGGACCTCTTAAGATTTTCACTTTTATCTGTACAACTACACAACTCACCCTTGGACTTCACGAAACAGCCAAAAAGCGTTTTCTAGCTGTTTTCCCACCCTTGCCTCACACCTCCGTCATATTTGGGTTTTTAAAGCTGAAAAAGATATTGCTCGACTTACATAATCGATACAAGCAAGATGGAACTGAGATTTTGTTGTGAGATTCAACTATACGTCAACTATAGGTGTGTCGCCCATTCCAAGACACTTTTTGACCAGTAAGAATCAAAAAACCGACTTACTAAGGATCAAAAATCGGTCACAAACGCCATTTCCATCGAAATTAAAGGCAGTGTCCACGATAAACGTCGTTTTTCTGTTTCTCCACCTATCTTAAAAACGGTCCCATGCTGATTTCAATGATGTCCCTATAATTGTACAAGACCCCCTGGAAACGGAGTTATTGTCCCTGAAAATTCAGCTAGGTAACCATTGTGGACGAGTTGTCCGAGGCTTGTGACTCCCGTTTTTTGCAGCCGATGTGTGCAAGCTGACCTGAGTGAAGAGAGAAGTTGAAAATTAAGAGAAGAACGGGGCTCTTGATCGGAAACCGTCGCTCATCTAACCACGAAACCAGGGCAACTGTTATAGGACGTGGGGCGGAGTGGCCCAAGGGTTGGGTGGCCCACGAGATTTTCACCCACTTACCGGCAGTTTTTCGTCGCATTTCCGTTCTTAATCTTCTTAGAGAAACCCAAAGCTTGCGTTTTAGCCAAAAAACGTGCAACTTTTTCTTCGTGAACACTGCCTTTAATACCATTAGATGTATTTTAAAAGGCGTTTTTAAAACAGTGTTCGGAGCTGCTGCGGAGTTCTCTTAACCGAGTTGAGCGGGTTTCCTCAGTTGGTTGCTAAGCCAATAAAGCTAATTTCAGAGTGGTCAGAATAATGGTTTCGGACTTGGCTAAGAACTTTTTTTGAGTTTTTCGAGGTCCTGAGCACGAAACTGAAGCCCAGTCGTCGATTTTCGGTCGACAAGTTCGGCACAAAGACTCTTAGCGGGAAGAACTTTTGGGATGAAATTAGACTTCTGATGATTTCCAGAACGCATTGGTAAATTAGCCTCGATACTTCCCTGCTGAGGTAATTTTAAGTCCTCAACTCAAATCTGAGGTCCGCTTATCGATTTTCAGTAGATTACGGTAAGTCACGGCGAGCATACGGTAGTTCAATAAATGTCTCAGATTTGGCTCAAAACTCCTCTGTGAGGGGTTTCTGGGGTGCTGAACAGGGGTTTTGAGCCTAGTTATCGATTTTTGAAATACTAAAGTTGGTCAAACTGGTTAAATTGCATTACATCTACTGTAATCTACAGTAAGCCTCAGTATATCGAGAAACAGACCTCATGTTTGCGTCGAGGGACCCGATTACCTTCCAGGAAAAAACTGAGTCAAATCGGAGACGATTTTTTTCAACACCAAAAAACTGCTCGATGGAACAAAATGCCTATAGTTAACGTATAGTTGAAGCCTCAAGCAAATTCTGAATACCATCTTAAGGACCTCACCGAGAATGTTCTAGCAGTATCTTTTGTATCCCTAAAATTCAAATTTGAAGGGTTGGTATTCTCTGTGAAAAGGCGTGATTCTCAGGACTCATGGAGCGACCGGCGCGCGCGCTGCTGCTCCCTCCATCCGTCATGCGCTCTCTCGCTGTCTCTGACCTCCGCTCCGCACCAGCACGCGTAGAAACCATAAGAATTTCGAGGGTTTTACAGCCTGTAGGAGAGGGAGAAAAATCGCGATAAAAGTTTTTTTTGCTATATTCCCAAGTTGGGGATTGAGTATTTCAGTTCTCAACGTGCTAATCGGTGTTCTACTAACCATGATTTTGCCATAAAACGTTTGAAAAATTAAAAACCTCATTCGATTGCAACTCATCAATTCTAGCGGAGCCTTGCCGGATTTCTCGAAATTCCGGGTGAGTAACATTCTTTCCGATTTCCTCTGTTTTTTTCTGGTAGACGGATCGAAATCAGTAAGACTCACACTTTCTCCAACAGATTTTTGGAACTTTGAAACAACAGTCGCTGCTGCCTTATCTAGAGCTGTAATTTGCAAGTTGTTATTCGAATGTAATCATTTGACCAAACAACACTCCGTCTTCCGAATATCGTTGAAAAAACAATAAGTCCGATTTTAAAAAAAGGACTACAAGATGTCCTGTGTGAAGGTTGGAATGTGAAAGAAGTTCTGCTGGTAGAAATGTTTTTGTAACGCGTTATGTTAGCTTAGCCTCTCGCTCCCCCCACCAGTACCTCCATTTTTGTCGAATGTTAGAAAGGTTTACATTGTTTCCCGATATTTATTCCTTTTTATTCTACTTCTCTCTTTGCTATTTACGTGTGTCCTGCTAGCGTAGATACCATTAATTTCCTACATTCTGGTCTGGTGTGCTTTGACGTGAAAATCGATATATTGATAGGTACTGTTAACACTGAATAGACCGCTTGCCCACCGCTAATCTTCGGAACCGACCGCGCGTTCCACAGCTTATCAATACAGTAGATTCTGAAACCGAGTTTTCGTTATGATTAAACCCGTATAAAGGAACTTTCGAGTGTGTAGTAACTGATTACCAGTAAGAGCTCTTTTTGTAACGGGTCTTCCAGCAACCCTAAAAAAGATTCTCTTTATTGGAGAAACGACAAAAAATCGAGTTCATGGTGCGGGTGAGCAAAGTGGGCACGCTGTCTCAGAGGCACACCAGCCTTGTGGGCGTAGTATACTTCGGCATCGAATAATTTCGAGTCATCCTATAAATGGATTTTTCTTTTGAACGACAAAATGGTTCCAGCCGTCTTCGGTTTTCAGACAACAGGTAAGAGGTAGGCTTCTCATATATGTCTCTGAAGTCTAGCGCTGTTGATGTCACCTCATTCAATATCATGCCTGGATAGCGATAAATTTTATAGGACGTCATATGCAACAGCTGCGGTGGTCCCACCACGACTGGCAACGGAGAAAGTTTAAAGGACGCAATATGCAACAGCTATGATAGTCCCACCACGATTCGTAAACGAGAAACTTTGAATGACGCAATATGCAACAGCTACGGAGGTCCCACCACGATTGGTAACAGAGAAGCTTCAAAGGACGCAACATACAACAGGTATGATGGTCCCACCACGATTCGACAGCGAAAAACTTTGTAGGATGCCACATACAATAGCTGCGGTGGTCCCACCACGACTGGCAACGAATAAAGTTTAAAGGACGCATTATGCAACAGCTATGATAGTCCCACCACGATTCGTCAACGAGAAACTTTGAATGACGCAATATGCAACAGCTACGGAGGTCCCACCACGATTGGTAACAGAGAAGCTTCAAAGGACGCAATATACAACAGGTATGATGGTCCCACCACGATTCGACAGCGAAAAACTTTGTAGGATGCCACATACAATAGCTGCGGTGGTCCCACCACGACTGGCAACGAATAAAGTTTAAAGACGCATTATGCAACATCTATGATGGCCCCACCACGATTCGTAACAGAGAAACTTTGAAGGACGCAAAAGGAAACTACAAGGATGGTCCCACCACGATTTGTGACGGAGAAGCTGGAGAGGGCGCAATATGCAACAACTAAGGTGGTCCCACCACGATCCGAAAATAAGAAAGCTTAAGGGATTCAATATGCAACACCCACGGTGGTCCCACCACGATTCGTCACTGAGAAAGTTTAAAGGACACAATATGCAACGGCTATGGCGGTCCCACCACTACTCGTAACGGGAACACTTTAAAGGATGCAATATGAAACAGCTCTGATGGTCCCACGATTCGTCAGCGAGAAATGTATGTAAAATCAGAAAGAAGAACATTGTTGTTCCTTCCGAGAACAAACAACAAAAACAACATCCATGAATGAATACGAGATGAACATGAATCAAGGAAGAACCGTGATGAAATACAGATAGATACAAAACTATGAACTCAACCATGAAGATGCGCGCAATTTTGAATTTAAGTTTTGCGCGTGAATTGAGTCGCAAGTTAGTCCAGAACACACCACACACACCACCTCACGGTTGAATGCGGTCAGTCCGATTTCTGTGAGACATCAATCCTATTACTGAGTTTGCGCGCGATCCGACCGGTTGGCGAAGCGGTTGTATCGTGAGTACCAGAGTGCAATCGCTCTGACCGCGTGCTATGCGCGAGTTTCTTCGCGGTAAGTCCTAATTGGGCTTTCGATCGCGGTCCAATCGGTTCCTGAGCGCGGTAAGTACTATTCAGCATTTTCTGTGCGCGATAAGTCCGCCCTTATGTCTGAGTAAGTCATCTCGTGGCATATAATTCTTTGCCTTCACAAAATCATAATTATCAATTATTCGAAAGAATAGTCGACTATGACTCGAAGTCGACTATTTTTCGAATAATTGATAATTATGATTTTGTGAAGGCCGAGAATTATGCCATGAGATGACTTATGAGAAGCCTACCTGTAACCTGTTGTCTGAAAACCGAAGACGGCTGGAACCATTTTGTCGTTCGAAGGAAAAATCCATTTATAGGGTGACTCGAAATTATTCGATGCCGAAGTATAGTGCGTAGTGCGGACATGCGGTCTTTTGGGCCGGGATCATACTTACAGCGACAAACGACGCGACGCCACGTTCACCATCCATATCGACCACAAAGCGATATGCCTGATGTGCACTGTCGCTCTCGCTGATCGCGGGAAGGATGATCCCGGCCTAAGGTGTTTAAAAGCAATCGATTACTGTTATGAATCGAGTTAATAAGGAATTCAGTACCGCATGGCGGCGAAAACAGCCAATTCTGCCCAAGCAGGTACCGCAAAATCAGATTTTTTTTTGCGCGAATACACTCTCGTTTGCCGTACCATCGTCTTTTCAGTGTTTTATTAAATTACTTTTCAGAGTTCATGATATTATTATTATTACTTAGCCTATTTCGGCAAGCACACACCGACGGCTTCGGTAAGCATTTCGTCCTTCAAAAGTTGAAAACGTGGTGTCTTCACCCAGCCTCGATAGGGGCGTGCATTATACTTGTTCCAGATGGAATTTATTTCGAATATCCGACTTTTCGACTATAGTCGGATATTATACATTTTTGAATATTCGACTTTTCGACTGTAGTCGGATATCACACCTTTTCGAATATTCGACTTTTCGACTGTAGTCGGATATCGCCCTTTTTCGAATATTCGACTTTTCGACTGTAGTCGAATATCGCACTTTTTCGAATATTCGACTTTTCGACTGTAGTCGGATATCGCACTTTTTCGAATAACCGACTTGTCGAATAAAAAGTCGACTTTTTTATCCGACTGAAACACTCATCCGATTATTCGATTCGGAACATGTAAACTATGCAGTATACTTGTTCCAGATGGAATTTATTACGAATATCCGACTTTTCGACTATTGTCGGATATTATACATTTTCGAATATTCGACTTTTCGACTGTAGTCGGATATCACACCTTTTCGAATATTCGACTTTTCGACTGTAGTCGGATATCGCCCTTTTTCGAATATTCGACTTTTCGACTGTAGTCGGATATCGCACTTTTTCGAATATTCGACTTTTCGACTGTAGTCGGATATCGCACTTTTTCGAATAACCGACTTGTCGAATAAAAAGTCGACTTTTTTATTCGACTGAAACAGTCGGATACTCATCCGATTATTCGATTCGGAACAAGTATAGCGTGCATTAGGCCGGGATCATACTTTCAGCGACGAGCGACGTGACGCAATGTTCACCATCCATATCTATCGAAAATCGATATGCCTGATGTGCACCGTCGCTGTCGCTGTCGCTAGTCGCGGGAAGTATGATCCCGGCCCTAATTCTGACGCCACGTGACGCCGCCTAAAAGAATGTTCTCGATCAATATCCTGCGTCGCTCGCTGGCCTTCACGTCTGGTCGTCGCGGCGTTAAGGCAGTCTGCGAATCCCCTTTGTCGCCGCGACGCGCGTAGCAATCGATACTTCTTCCTTCATTACCACTCAAAACGGTGAGGAATGCGGCGAATTCAATTCTGGCAACTCCTTGAAACACTGCTTTTCATATCCCATAGTGTTCGGATATGTTACATCCACTATGTAAACGATGAACAAACCTGTGGTGATTTCCAGTAGACGAAGTAGCATGCTCATCGGGCAGTCTCACCGTCATGCTGAACAGATCCGATCCAGATATCGCTCGGTGGATGAGTGATCCTAAAGCGCAACCCGTCGTGAGTTGAAATTTTCAAACAGGCTAATTTTTTGACAATTATAGAAAATCAATAATCATTAACACAGGTCTATGTCTACGGCCATAAAACTCTCGTGCCTTGCGGAACCTCACTGAAGAATGATAGAGGTCAACAAAATTACAATCTCACCATACCTTACGGGAAACACTGTGATGTTCACCTTGCTGATCTAGTAAGTTAACGTGTTAGCAACATCGACTTCGCATTCGAAATATTATTCTAGAGACCGTTTTGTTTTGTGCTGCCAGCTTTTATTTTCGAAACCAAAAAAAAATTGTCCAAAATTCCTACGCGAGCTTGTGCGGAGCGTGGGTAGAGACAGAGAGAAAAGTGTGGGGAAATGAGACGCGTCATGAGCGAGCGACACGCGATGAACGGAAATAAATTTCAGTCGAAACAGAGTATAGAACGTGGCGGACAAGGCACATCATTAAATGCTTCGCCTCCTCAAAAAAGCATCTGAATCTCACCCGCGGCTGGCGCGGGCGGTTTCAATCTCACCCGCGGCTGGCGCGGGCGGTTTCAATCTCACCCGCGCCTGGCGGTATGGTAAGCTGCGCTCTCCTCTCGGCCTGAGTCGATTAACAGGCCGGTGCACGCGACCGCCGCGCCAGCCGCGGGTGAGATTTGAATGTTTTTTTTCTCGAGGAGGCAAGCCACGTACCAAACTATATATAATTAATTTAGTCTGCAATGAAAGTGGCTCCGCCCCTAGTATGTGGTTGAATGATAATTGACCGATGGGGCAGGGATGGCTTGATGATGCTGAGCACTTGAGAGACCGCACGCCCCACGGCTAATCTGCGCAGCCGACCGCGTGCTCCACGGCCAGTCAATTTAGTGGGTTCTAGAACCGTATTTCGTTTATAAATGAACTTGCCTAAAAGAGTTTCAAGATGCCTCATGTGTGCCCACCAGTATTGTAAGTTCATTTCAGTATTGGTCTTCCAGCCAAAAAGGAAAGAGACTTTTTTCTTGAAGAAGCGAAAAAATCGAACTATTGGCGTGGGTGCGTAGTGTGGACACGCGGTCTTTAAGGCGTCGAATGCGTTTACTGAAAAGGGAATTTCCCACCCCAGTTCTTCATGTTTTGCATACATATCGAGCGGGACGGCCACGAACGGCACAGACATGCTCGGTCCGCCAACAACTGGTGTTTTTTTTTTCACACCCGATTCGCACGATGTAGATGTTTATCGATCGGGCTGGTTACAGCCAATCGGGCGATCGTGGTGGGGGCCAAGGCTCAACACTGCAAAGGCATCGTGCAGAACCAAACATTTTCAGGATGACACGGATGCAAAAGAGGTGAAGAAGTGCATAGCTGATGTGGGGGGGGGGCAAAATCGGCTCCGACGGATCAACTATTGTGATGGCTTCTTTACACTTATTGACTGAGCGGAGAATTTTTTTCCTTTCACACAAAAAGCAACTCGAATCGCACAAAGCTTGGTCCGCTACCGGCCCTCTATGTACTGTAGTGAACGTCCATGGAAACGTTCTCGGCCGACCCCGGTGGGCATGCGAATCAATACGCCAGTGCCGCCGCCACTCAACCACCCACCCTGCCACTGCACCGTCAACCACTGCGGTGGCACTGGCGCATTGACTCGCAAGCCCACCGGGGTCGGCCAAGAACGCGTCGATGGACGTACACTACGGTGCATGGAGGGCCGGTGGCGGACCGTGTGTTGTGCAATTCGAGTTAAAGGCACAGTCCAACCTCAGAGGTAATTTTTGATATTATGGTCCGGTCGCCGCCTATAGCAACCCTGCCAAGCGCGAAATATCAACTCGCTAAATAAGCGAGAAAAAGCTAGGAAAAAGTGGACCACGCCCCTTGAAAGAAAAAATGAGCAACGCCCACTGGCAGTTTTCCGACCTCAATAGGGAAGAGACGCGCGAATGATTCCATTCAAAATCTATGTTCTTCCTTTTATTTTCGGTCTGGCTTTATACTGGGACCTGTTTCGAAACTATGGGTGCGAATAACGAGAAAAAACAGGCTCGAGACAACTCGTCCACGAACTTGTACCAGTTCAAAATCAAAATTTTTGAAGAGCCGTAACTCAGTTCGTAGTTAGTTCTGGGCGACTCTGGAGACACCATTGTGATCAGCGTGAAATTTTCTCCAAAATAGGCAGAAAAACGAAAAATCGATTCTGAGCTTGGACTGTGGTTTTAAACAGAGTATACTTGAATCATTACATATTTTCATATTTGTATAGTGCCTAAAATCGTAATTTGAATGATTTACACAAATTATTCCGTTTCACTGTTTCACAAAATTCTAGGAACCCAACTACCGCACTGCTGAGACCACCATAGCACTAGAAGACAATGTGGATGCCAGTCTTGCAAAAGTCATCCGAATCAATCACGTCTTCTGTCTCTATACAAGAAGTGTTCAAACAATCCGATATAGTGATGTATCGACGTGAGTTTGAAAATTTTGCGTTTTTCACGGCTTAGGAAGCGTTTGCGTAGAGCAGAATCCTTACAGGGCTCATGAGGTTCTGGCATCGACGGGTGGCAAGCCGAAACCAAAAGTGGAGATGATGTTTCGCAGCACCGATGGTCGTCCTCTTCGTACCGCGAAATTCGGCGACACTGTGGAATTCTACGTAGCGCTCACACCAGACAGTAAGTACGATTTTCCCAGCACATGCGACTTTTATTGATTTTTGTTAGCAGCCGCTATGCGACCGCACGCCTCCAGTGAAAAATCAAATTCACTCAGAATTCCAACCTACATATACTTGCAGAGGCGTATCACGGGATCTCACCAAAGGAGTGCATGTTCAGTGACCGTGAAGACATGCTATCGCCAGATGCCAGGCATCTAACATTCGTACAGAGCAGGTAAATTTCTTTTCAGGACCCAATCATTGACCTAAACTTCCGTATTATGTAAATGCGCCTCACATTTCAGTTGTCCAGTGTATGAAATGTCCGAAATCATCGATCCACTCGCCAATGTGAACGAAGAAGTCTACTTTTCGAAATTCAAAACATTCCGCTTTGGCAATCAAAGTACCGTATTCGCACAGTGTACTGTACAAGTGTGCCTCGTGGGATCAGAATGTGTACAGGTGAGATTTTGTGAAGGAAAACTTGTGTTCCACGAGGAGATGTTGCTATTACAGGACGGCAGAAGCCGCCAAGTTCCGACTTTTTCCTATAGAGTTCCAATATCTAAGTTCGTTTTACGAAAATTTTGGTAAAGCTCAATGACTGTGGAGCCTTAGCAGAGATTTAACGGCATTTTCCAGGCTTGAATCGTAAGTCACAAAAACTAGAATGCGCGAAAATAGCGGGGACGTCCAGAGATTTTTTAGGCGTTTGAAACATTTTTATGAATTTGGCGAAAAAAAGGTTTATTGTATTCGAGAAAACGGATACTACCTTTATGATAACCATCAAGGGTGAGCGAAATTCCGCGATCCGGAACCAGAACTAGCGCGTTTTGTGCCTTCCGAGTTCTCTATTTCAAAAACCGAATAAGGGGCGCGGAACGCGAAAAAAAAATCGCATCTCCCATCTCAATTAGGCGCAATTCATACTCCTCAACGCCAGCGCGGCACGTGCGTGACGCGCGGGAGTGCCATCAGAGTATGAATAATATAAACGCGTATTACGCGCTTGCCTAGACTATTCTAGCAACGACTCCAAGGCGGAGCGAAGAAAAGAGCTCCAACTTTTCATAACGAGCAAATTCTGTACACGCGTTCACCATCACGATAACAGAAGATATTAATGGAATTAATTATCATGAAACGGAGTGGAATTGATGATGTCTTAATAGTGAAAATGATCAATAAGTCATTATGGCCGTCGCCGCCATGGCGGAGCGGGCGTGACGCGCGGGCTTAGCGTCAGGCCCGCTCCATACTTCAACGTCAAGCTCGCACGTCACGCGCGTGCCGCGCCAGCGTTGAGGAGTATGAGTAGCGTCCTAGAATAGTGCTTATGGAGGAGCCCAACGCATCCCTAAATGTTCAAATGAGCAGTGAACCAACTGTTGTCAGAGCGCAAGATTTTCTAACAACTCACGCCCAGGGCTTTCGTTTGGCCACAGTACGTTTTGATCTCGCCTACCTTGTCAAACAACACGTGCTGGTTTTGGAGTATCCAGGCGTCTTAACACGGTCGCGTGCTGCTAATAAGAAAAACTTCTGCCGCACTTTCGTCGTAATCGTAGCAGCACGTCCCCCTATCGTGCCCGAGCACGCACCTCGAAACGGTAGGGGGTTTGACGTTCAGCGTCTTGAATAGGTTTGAAGTCCTTCACGACAAGGATACGAGCGGGATTTTGATTTGTTAAATACAGAAAAAATCTTTGGAACGAATAGTCATCATAAATTTAAGAAGATTTCATGGTTTGAAGATTTTTTTCAAGCATCATATTGCAAGCAATGCTAAGCTATTGAAAATTGTAAGAACTAAGTAATTCCCTTTGATTCTGATGCGAGAGAACCTCGGTGGACTACGCGTGACCCGCTTCGAAACTGCGCAACGAGAATACCGATCAGTGCGCGTGGCAATTTTAGGTTTTCAACTACACTGGGGGGGGGAGGTGGCCAAATCCTGACACTGCATTTGTTCAAGCAAGAGACGCCGGCGACAGAAAATTTATTGATTAGATTTGGGTGTGACCCGCTGCGTAGAACTGTCGAAGCGTTCTAGCATTTTTAACCCCTTTCCCTTCATTGTTTCACGGCGGGCCGACGCAACCCAATGCAGAATTTTCATATTGATCGGAAGGCGCGGTACGATCGATAGTATGGGACTGCAATTTGCTGGGCCCCACGCAATCGATAGCACATCCAATCGCTATTCAGCACTGCGAGCAACATCGCATCTCCCGTAAGGGGTCGAATAGACTCCCGTCCTGAAAAGCGCGACAGCATGCAATGGAGAAGAATCGATCATGCGGCGCCGCACAATCGATTCCCCTCCATTGCAAGCTGCCGCGCCTTTCAGCGGCGGGAGTCTATTCGGCCCCTTAAAGGCAGCGTGCGCGATGAAAACCATATTTCTGTTTTCGTGTTATATCTTTCGAATGGGCCTTGATAAGGCCATTCACGACGTCTGAAGTCTCAAAATTGAATCGAAATGAACTTATTTCCAGTTGAAAACGTCTTTCTAGGTTCGGGGGTTGGCCTTTGGGTCGATCATCTGTTACGTCCGTTCATCAAATTAGAAGCGAATGTAATTGATCAATAAGTAATATAGTACAAATGAGTGGAAGTTGATGAAATATATGAAGTAATTACGTCATGAATGCCTTTTCTGCTCATTTCGGTCAACCTTTTCTCCATTGAAAATCAGCTGAAAGAAAGATGAATGGGATTTGGTCGGGAGATCATGGGTCAACACAGCGATTCTTAACGATCGACTCTTCCTTTCTCATGCGTCGATTAGTTGAATGGGTCTGAAAACGAAGAAAAAGGGATCCGGAAAATCAGTTTTCAGTAATTTTGTCGCGGTTCTTTCAACGTGGGTGATGTGTAGGGTACTAGAGCTCCCATTATACATTGAAAACTCGGAAACGAATTTCATCGCGAACGATGCCTTTAAGGGTCGTTTATACTTCCGCAGTCGAGCCGTGCGGCTAGGTGCTATCCTACAATACTGACCGGCCCCATCGTGTTATCAATATTACTGAAATGCACTGTACCGCGCCACTCGGCGGCAGAAGTATAAACGACCCTTCAGGCAACTCAATCTCAAATCGCCAGTTTGATTCAACTAAGAAATTTTCCTTTGCTCGTTTCAGAACTGTTTCAAGCGGATATCGAACTCGAATCTGACAGCTGAACGACTGCGATTCCGCCACAAAAGAGCTCTGAATCCGCCACTCAGCAAGGATGACGTTTACGATCAAGTCTCAGTCAGAGAGTCACTAACAATACTTGACGAAATGGAAACCGAAGAAGGTATCCATACTTATTTTGCGCATGTTTATCGAGTCAGTTTTCTGGGAAGTCAATTTTCTTTTTCAGTATCATCGCGATCAACTGAACAATGTTTGGTGTCAACTTCGCGAATCCCTTTCCCACTGATGCTTTCCATAGCGATGCTTCTCATTTTCTGTCTAGCATCAGGCAGTGTGGCAGTCTATCTGGGTTATCGCCTCTTTAGAAGGAAAAAGGTAATGCTCAGTTCACCACTTCTATCAGGCACCGCTTCTGATACGGAAACTTCTATAAGTCATACCAACCATTCCAACTGAAATGTACTCTTCTAGAACCATTTTCGGGCGTGGAGTCCGTAAATGCCCATCGCAGCTGCTAAGACCCACTCCGAAAGAAGTTATGAGCGTTTTAAAAGCTTCGCGGCAAGCCCACGGAATTTTTAGGGTGCTTTAAAGGCAGTGTTCACGATAAATTTCACTTCCGATATCTCCACTGTTTACGGAAGGTCTGGTGCCCTATATAGCAAGGCATGCTTAAAGGCACTGTTCGCGATAAACTTCATTCTCGAATTCGCCATGACAAACGCTTCTCGTGGCTCTCAGAAGCAGAACAGCGTCGAAAAAACGGGACGAAAAGCTACCCAGGAGCCGCAAAACGGCTTAGAAAAGTGGGAAAGCCCCGCCATTGTGGGCAAGTCCCGCCTCTTCCCGCCCCTCGACGTGAACAAAGGAACACTCGAAATCGTGAGTTGAGCGATGGTTTCTGATCAAAAGCCCCGTTCTTCCCTTCATTCTCAACTTCTCTCTTTACTCAGGTCAGCTCGCTCACATTGGCTGCAAAAGACGGAAGTTAGAAGCCTCGGACAACTCGTCCATCATTTTCCCTAGCTCAATTTTTGAGGTACCATAACTCCATTCCCAGAAGGCCTTGTACGATTCCAGAAGCATCATTGGAATCAGAATGGGACCGGTTTCAAGATAGGCAAAAAACAGAAAAGCGATTTTTATCGCGAATAGTGCCTTTAAAGACGCGTTTTTAAGCCAAAATAGGCCCTCTCTTGTTTACGTTGATTTTTGAGCGTGGAGGAATTGACCGCTAGAAGGATGATACCTATCAGTGCAATGAAGGGATCAGCTCACTTATCAGCACTTCTTTGACTTGATTTTTCCGTTATTTTATTTTGCCGTTATTTTGCCGCTCCTGGCTCGTTTTCTACCGTTCTTTCGACACTGGGAGCCTAGGATCCTTCTCGCCTATCATTTCACTGTGGAAAGTCAACGAGGATGATCATCGTGAACACTGCCTTTGAAAAATTTTTCTGGATTCTGCTAAAAACATGTATGTAGGGGTAATCTGAGATGCTGAACACAAATCTGGGGTTCGCTTGTCGTAATTTTATGGCTTACTGTAGGTTACGGTAGGTAACATGCCATTTAGGAGGCAAAACGTACTTTAATAATTATCCGAAAATCGACAAATCGACATAGAATTCGTATTCAGCACCCCCAAATAACCCCCAAACAGAAACTTTGGTACAAATCTAAGACTTATACCAAGCTACCGTATACCCACCGTAATCTACCGTAAGCTGCCAAAAATCAATAAACTGACATCAGATTCGTGTTGAGTCCTCCAAATAACCCCCAGATGAACGATTTGAGCCACATCTGTAGCCACATTCAGGAAATCGTCAGAAGTCAATTTTGCGGTCAGATTTTCTGCCGGTGGGAAGCTTTGAACTAATTCAGTCGAAAAATCTGGAAAAACGACAAATAAACCTCAGATTCATGATCAGCACCCCCAAGTAACCTCCCAGAGCGAATTTTGGGTCAAATCTGAAATATTTTCCTTTAGCGCTTTCTGTACCCCGTAATTGATATAACTGAGCGCTGAACAGAAAATTCGCAAAGTTCGAAACTCTATCAGTCCGCCCATATTTTTTAAAATGTGCTTTCACCCAAACTTTGCCTAGGGGGCTGTTTTCGGCTCCGAACACGATTATCAGGTCCGTTTCCAGATTTCCCGGAAATTAATGCGTTTTTTGAGGGAACAAAAGGTACAAAAATCAGTGAAAAAATGCCTATAACTTTTTTCAGAGTGGGTCTAGGCATCTGCGAAGGGCATATTCGGACTCTACGTTGAAAAGTGATTCTAGAAAAATACATTTCGATAGGAATGGCCAGTTTAGCTAATAGTAGCTCCCTCGTCAGGCAGTGAGAGCCAACGTTGCCAGAACATTTCCCCGTTTCAGCAAGTCTCACTTGACGTCTACTCTGTGTACTCGTCGTCGATGAGCGCAATGGGATCATCATCAACGGCTCCAATCTATGGCGGCTATCCTAGGCACCACTATGTACACCATTTGGATGACAACTACCGATAAAAATATACTATAGACGAAAATCGCGGTTCATGCAATGATAATCACGTAGGACGTCATCTGTGACTATGACATTTTGTTTTTTTTTCCCTTTGTCCATGTTATTGTTTTTTTTCTTATTTTTCTCCTTCTATTTTTTTTAATTCAGAGGATTCGAGCTTAGTGTTCTCTAGTCGTTATCACTGCTTGTGAATGTCATCCATTCCCGAATCATTCACGTGTCATGCACATTTCACTTCTCGTCAAGCATGTAATGCAGGCGCTTTTTCATTTACGACGACGTTTCACTAAGTTATGAAGCTATGCTAATATGAGATGAATAAACATTGTAAATGTTAGTCTTCTCTATCGAACTGTCAGTGAAGTCTGTCCAAATGAGGCCGTCTGCCCACGAGGTCGGCGTGCGTGTCGAGCGGCCCTCGTTAAGAAGTTTTCGGACGAGCCTCATCACAACTGCAGACAACCGACTGGGCATTATTTACTATTGGTCATATATGTCTGCTTATCAACTAACATTACTGCCGCACAACACGCACGCCGACCGGGTTACGAAGGCCCCGCCATAGTCGGCCGGAAGCCGGACTGAGCCGTCCCCAGTAATACTACTCCGTTCCTAGCGGTCGGCTATATGCGAATCAATAATGCTCTGCGACCGCGCCCCTCCCCCTTCATGGCACCACTGCATATTCGAGCGCAATGCGGTCGGCCACCACGGGAGGATTTCAAACCTCAATCCATGCATTGCATACGTATCGACCGGGATGGCCACAACTCAATCTGGCCGTAACAGACGAGCTCAGTTCGGCCACAACAGGTGGAATTTAGCACCCGATGTGCCCCTAAACGCCAGAGAGTCACGAGCGAGCGTGGCGTAGGAGTATGAATACTTTTTACGCGCGTCACGCGCTTGCGGAGACTATGAATACTCTAGCGGCGAAGCCATGACGGAGCGTAATAAAATGGACCTTAACCTTTCCAAGGAAATCGTGTGCACGCGTTCCCCATCTCGGTAGCAGAGGATATCACTGGAAGCATTTTGAAACTGACGTCGCCGCCATGGCGGGCGGGGACGCGCGAGCGTGGCGTCAGGCTATAGATACTCCAACGCCACGGCCTCGCGGCACGCTAGTCACGCGCTGGCGTTGAGGACTATGAATAACGCCCTATCGACCGGGCTAACTACAGCCGAATTGTCGACTACGACGGGGCAAAAGTGATCACAATTAAATCGTTTCACAGTCATCAGGTTGGAAAAGGAGCAATTGTCCTTCGCCGCGATAAAGCGTCGCAGCGGAAAACAACTATGGCAAACACAAACTTTGCGCTGCATATGATCTATTGATCGAAACCACGAGGTAACACAAATTCCTGTTGGCAAATGATGGGGAAAGGTGTTGAGACAATCTATCAAATTTCTCTCTTCTGTTTCCATGATTTTGTCTCCCGTATTTGTAGCCCTTTCCGTTCCGTTCGCGAAAAAAACCGCTTAAGATTATTGCACATGCCTTACGCTCCACTTAGGGGTATGGTATACTTTGTCGCTGTAATGAGCGACAGGCATTCAATCTAATACAAATCACGGCGGGACCCGTGTCGAAGCAACCGCAACGGCCGTCGTAGGAACAGATGTCGCGTGTGGGTCGCAGCGACGTGTCGCGAAGGGCTGACATGCTGCAAATGTGCCATAGCCTGTCGCTACCACTGTCGCTATCGCTGTGCAGTGCACTGTGACAGCGACAGATTCAAAGGGCGGGAGGCGGTCGCTGTCGTTGTGCAGAGCGACGCGACCGTGTGTCGCAAAAGTATACCATACCCCTTAGACAGTAACACCGGTCGAATCAAGGGCGCATGGCGAGCCAAGAAACACCCATCCCGCGATTCGACCCCCATCGAATGAGTTCGGCATGAAGACACTGCTGTAGGGCTGCCGCCGAAAAAGTTTTTAGCATGGGCCCGGGGGTGTGTATACAAGTCTGTTGGTACCTGCACGTTGGTGCCCCTGCTTCTACTGAACCCAGCAGACGTTTGAGTGTACACAGGGAACGTTCGAGCGATATAGCGTGCACAACTATATCGCGAAAGTATCCCGCACATTGCATAAAGGTGTTGCCGTCCGGCAAGCCAAGGCCTCTGGTCCATAACACCTTAGGATCCGTACCTAGGGAGTTCATGGAGTCTTCGGTCACAAGCCACAGTTTCGCCACCCTGAACTGTCGATCGCTGTCGAGTGATATCCAAAAAACTGCGCTATCCAGACTTCTGAGCTATTTCCATGCACCGTTTGCTGCTTTGCAGGAAACCCGCCTCAAGGATAGACCCGTCATCAGCGTCGGAGAGTACACCATCTACTGCGGTAACGCTGACGATAGGAGAGTGGGAGGCTGTGCAATAGCTGTAAGGAAGGATTTTAATGGTATGGTCAAGGAGTTCGGCTCAACGTCGTGTCGGAATGCATTCGTACGACTGCGGGATCACAGAGGATTCAATCTGTGGATAGTGAGTGCTCATGCGCCCACTGAAACCGCCGAAGACAATTCGAAGAATGCGTTTTATGAGGAACTCAATACGTTGCTGGCCAGGATACCTTGTCAACATGCTGTTGTCGTGGGGATTGACGCAAACGCGAAGATGGGACTTGATCAGGAATCCGAAGTACTCGGTAAATGGTTCTACCCAGTGGAGCAAACATCGGACAATGGCTACCGCCTTGTCGACTTTTGTGAACGCAGTGGTCTGATTATTGCATCGACATTCAAGAGGAATCATCGCCGCCATCAGCTTACGTGGCAGGGACCAACCCGGCTATCTCCAGAAGAGCAGCGGAAGCGGAAGATGACAACTTTGAAACTACAGCTTGACTATGTCCTGACGAGGAATATTCCAGTATCGGACATTCGAAGACCTAGAGCTGTGTGGGATATCGCATTCGATTTGGATCACCGTCGTGTTCTGTTGAACTTCACTGCGAGGATTCATAAGAGGAAGCGAGGGGCTCAGCCTCTCCAGAGGATTGACATGACAAGTCTCAGAGATGAAGAGTGCAGAAGGAATTTTCGACAACGCGTTTCTGTTCACATCGGAGTACGGACTAAGAAGAAACTTTGCGACGCGGATTCTTTTGTCAAGTGCATCCAGGACGCTTCGAAAGAGGCACTCCCGGTTGTACAGCCTAAGAAGAAGTTCGCCTACGTCTCAGAAGAGACAACATCTACCTACAACAGAGTATGTGCTCTCCGAACTGCAGGAAACTTCGTGGAGGAGAAGCGTCTGAGGAGGAAGTTGCGTCGGCAGCTTCAAAGTGACCGCGAGCGAGAGTGGACGTGTAGAGCTAAGGAGTTCGAGAAGGCTTGGGAGGAGAAGAATTCGAAGAAAGCCTACACGTTGCTGCGACAGTATAGCGGGAAGATGACGAGATGTTCTCCTGTCTTGAACACTACCAATGGAGTTGCAGTTGGTGATGCGACGCTGCCAATATGGAAGGATTACTTCAGTTCACTACTGAATCGTCCAGCGCCATCAGTACCTGAGCTCCCGCATGTTCAGAGAGCACATTACGATGTCAGTGAGGAACCGCCGACTGAGTCTGAAGTTTTGGATTGTGTTCGGAAAATGAAGAATGGAAAGGCTGGTGGAGATGACATCACTGCTGAAATGCTGAAAGCTCTTCCTCCGTCTGGGATTCGTGAAATGACCAACACCATCCGTGCTATATGGATGAGCGAAAGGATACCCGATTCGTGGAGACATGCGATCATCGTACCTCTTCACAAGAAGCTATCCGTCACGGATCCTAAGAACTACAGAGGAATCTCTCTACTTCGTGTCATGTACAAGGTTTTAAAACGTATCATTCTCGAGCGACTTATCAAACATCGTGAAGGAACGACCAGAGATGTGCAAGCCGGTTTTCGATCTGGAAGATCGACCATAGACCAAGTGTTCGTCGTGAGGAGAGTAATTGAATCGTGGCAGCGGTATTCGAAGCCATTACAGCTTGCTTTTTTGGACTTCGAAGCCGCGTTCGACTCTCATTATCGTGATCGATTGCTCAATGCTCCGCGAGCAGATGGAGTCCCGGAAAAGTATGTTCGGTTAATCGAGGACATGAACAAAGGAACAACAGCAGCAGTTCGTACACCTGTCGGACTTACGTCAGCTTTCGAGGTGAAAACAGGAGTAAGGCAAGGAGCCGTTGCAGGACCTTTTCTTTTCAACTTCGACGTTGATGACATCATGCGTAGAGTTGCAGAACAGTTTCCTGCGGATGTGATCCTAACACCATCAGGACGCTCCCTTGTCGACCTGGAGTACGCCGACGACATTGTGTTATTCGCTGAAAACAACGCAAAACTGCAAAGGATTGTGAACCTCGTTTCGAAGTATGCCGCAGCCTATGGACTTCGTCTTCGTCCCGACAAATGCAAGCAGATGTGGGTCTCTCAGAGGCCTTCAACTGGAGTTTGTGTGGACGGACAACGTATCGAACTGGTGGACGATTTCTGTTATTTGGGCTGTTTGCTGAAGAACGATGGTAGTTATGCAGCGGATATTCGACAACGATGTGCGAAAGCTACGTCTGCATTTAATTCTCTAACCAAGTGTTTGTGGTCTACCACCATCGCGAAGAAAGTCAAGTTGCGCGTCTACCTATCCGCAATTCGCCCTATCATGATGTACGGATCGGAGACGTGGGCAGCACCGAAGACGCAGATGGAAAGGTGGGATTGCACGGAGAGGAAGCTTTTTAGGCGTTTGCTTGGATATTTCTGGCCGCGTGTATGCCATAACGAAGACCTTTACAAGGAAATCGACGCAGTACATCAACGCTTGACACAAGGGAGGTGCCAGCATTTCCTAACGCCATCTCAAGCAGCAATGGAAAGTCGACTTCGACTGCTCGGGCATATACTAAGAAGAACGCCGGATCGTCTCGTACAAACCGCTTTAAAAATGCTTCCAAATCCTGTCTGGAAACGGCCACCTGGGCGTAGGCGAAAGTTCTGGACGGATGTGGTTAAAGAGGATTTGAAGTCACTCGGCATCGAGAGACAGTTCAGGCGCGATGTTTCGTTTCGCAGGAAATGGAATAGTGACAGCTGGATGGAATGTGTTCAAATTGTGGCTGAAGACCGTGAAAAATGGACACGGCTGACTACTAGGACGGCACACCTCGGTGAAGATGCGGAATAACCGCGTCAGGCGAAAGCCAACCGATTAAGTCAGTCAAGTAAGTCAAGCATGGGCCCGCAATACGACCGAAACTTCAGTGGCTGCCTTCGATACGGCCAACACGTTAGAGGCAGTGTCCACCATAGATCTTGTTTTTAAGATTTCACTGTGAAAGACTACGCTGGCAGATGTTGGAACGGACAGGGTCGAAGAAAACATCAAAAACGGGCCAGAAATCGATCACATCGACGGCGAAGCGGAGATTTCGTTAGCCCAGTACGCCTGCCCTATTCCGCCCCGCCCCGTTCTAACAAGCTTGTGGCACCGCACACGTTTTCGATGAGAAATTCCCAAGAAATTTCCCCACATCCGGCCTGTTCGATTCGAGCACATTTCGCCATTAGCGCGCTTGCGGAAACTAGCAGGGCCCGTAAGCTCATCCACGCTCTGAGCGTAAGAAACCGCTATTTTAGCTTTTTCGGAGTGCTTTTGTTCGCTATTTCTACACTATTCGACAGCTCACGACCTAACGTCTCCATTTTTGAGTCGAACTCGAATATAATATTCATGGTGAACAAACTCTCCCAATCAGCCCGGCAACTTTTTGCTTCTCGCCATTCGCCCGCCATGCTCACGTGATCAGTTCAGAAAGTTTCCTAGCGCCGTCGCTCCGACCGGTGTTACTATTATGTTGATGCAAGAGTTTCCGGACTTCACACGACTTTAAAGGCAGTGTCCACGATAAAGACCATGTCGGATTTTTTGGAGGATATCGGCAGCTGCGGGGCCTAGCGAAACCCTAACGTTGAAAAAACTAAGAAAAATGAGCTCGGAACGGTCCCCTACGGCCCCAAAGCTCGACACTCGTCAGCTCGTCACACCCCAGATGCACTTTCCAAACCCACCGACGTGAACAAATGAATTCTCGAGAATGTGAGATGAGCGATGGTTTCCGATCAATAGCCCCGTTCTTCCCTTCATTCTCTACTTCTCTCTTTACTCAGGTCAGCTCGCATACATCGGTTGCAAAACACGGAAGTTACAAGCCTCGGACAACTCGTCCACCATGCTTCCCTAGCTCAATTTTTGAGGGACCACAACTCCGCTCCCAGAAGGTCGTATACGATTCCAAAAACATCATTGGAATCAGCATGTGACCGTCTTCAAGATGGTTGGAGAAGCAGAAAAACTATTCTTATCGTGAACACTGCCTTTAAATAAAAAAACATTTATTTCAAAAACAAACAAGGCTCACCCGAAAAATAATTTCCAACACATTCAAAGATCCTTCGCCACCGATTGGGCAGATCATAAATTCCTGACGCGCAGTACTCTGGATGATTCGAGTCGAAGTATTCTTTTAAGGTCATTTTGACTTCGTCATCGTTAGCAAACTGTTTTCCATCCAAGAAGTGGATGGAAAACAGTCCGCTAACGATGACCAAGTCAAAGTGACCTTAATCGGAACAGATGGTACATAGTCGGAAGAGGAATGATCTGGGCTATATGGAGGGTGAGGAAGAGCCCAAGTCCAGGTCCCTGGGATGAACACTGTTCGCCTTTTTCGCGAGTTGAGAAATCCATCCTCACCCTCCATAACGCCCTGAGTTTGGATTCATGAACAGGCGGGGTTCCAGCTGGGTTTATTCCAGTCTTAACCTGCCAGCAACGCGTCATCGCTTGGTCGATTTAGCGTTTGGTTACGTTTGGGTCCCACGAGACAACCTCTACGTGATTCTAAAGCAAACCCTAACCAGCACTTCGCAGGTGTGGTCCCGTGGAGTCTAGACGTAGCCCAGCGCCAAATCAAACGTAGCGATCATGCGCTGCTAGCTTGTGATGTTATTCCAACAAACCCACTTAGAATCTCAACGGGTCCGACCGCAGATTTCTGTCGAGTCGGACCCCTTTCCGTTCTCGCCCCTCACATCTTCCAAGTGAGACGAAGCGGGGGAGAAGTAAAATTTACTCTCCCCCCATGTCGTCTCACTTGGGACTACGTGGAGAAACAATGCTAAAGGGTCCGACCCGACAGAAATCTGGGGATGGACCCCATTCGAGCTGGGGTAGGACTCGGCGAATGTCTGAGCATCTGGGTCCCAAATACGTTCATGAATACCAGCGGAAATCTTGCCCCTTCCGACTACCACCTATTCCGCTCGATGCAGCACTTCCTGGATGGAAAACAGTTCACTAACGATAACAATGTCAAAATGGCCCTAGAAGAATACCTCGAGTCGAGACAGCCAGAGTTCTACGCGTCGGGAATGCATGATCTGCCCAATCGATGACGAAGGATTCTTGAATGTGATGGAAATTATTCTGTTGGGTGAGCCTTGTTTGTTTTTGGAATAAATGTTTTATTCAAAGTCGTGAAAAGTCCGGAAACGTTTGCATCAACCTAATATCAGACTAGTATTTTTCCTTTTAGGCTGTGCATTATTTTCCCTAGATCAGATTGCTTGGCAAAGTCGACCATGAAAAAGGTAGACATCAGTGTAGGCCAACTTTTAAAACTTCCATGGGAAATGATCAACCCGCACATGACACCCGAGCTCGACTTCTTTAGACGTCACGCCTTTCTTCAGCCGTACATGGAGAACTCTGTAAGTTGCCACACGTGATGCTGGTGGGACTGACGATGACTAACCCTCCTTCCGGAACACATAGTTTCATACTCTGCAAAAAAATCCGTATATAGGAAAATCCTCGCCAGAATCAATTTTTGGTGTGGGCGATATCGCCGGCGAATTCGGTCGTCGAGGAATGTGACATTTCATAAAAACGGTACAGTCACCGAAATCATCGAGTGGCAAACGCTTTCATTATGTGCATGGGCGCTGTTTCTTGCTGACTGATTCACTGGCCACGGCTGATGTAATGTCGAATGACTAAGGTGCTTTCTACCAGTAACGCTAGCGAATCAGTGTTGCGTCTGGCTAGCAGATAACATCGTCTTCCTATTGTACCATCAAAAATGAGCTACACCTCCCGCTACTCAGGTTCCTACAGCGGGCGGTATGGTGACAGCTCGTCGCGATACGGTGATTCCTCTAATCGCTACTCATCGGATAGTTCAAGCCGCTATGGAGACTCCACCAAGGACTATTCCTCTAGCCGATACGGTGGTTACACTAGTCGCTACTCCAGTAAAGATCCGGCTGATGATGACGATTATTCTGGTACACGTGAATCGAAGTACACCTCCAAGTATAGATCGAGTAAGTTATTAACTTCCAATTATTTTGTTTAAATATTTTTAAACGGAATCTTACTCTTGGCACTACAGAGACTTTCGACGTATCAGAAGAAGACGACAGTCGCAACAAACCCGCTGCAGATGAGTATGAACATAAGTATTCTAAGGAGGCCCGTGAGTAATATTTTGCATAGTGACCTCTAGAACCGCTGCGAATATGGAGTAACTTTCATATTTAGCCGAAGAGTCCGAAATGAAAAGAATGGTTGCTGAGGAGGACGAGAGAGGGAACGCCGAAGAAGAGGAAGAGGAGGAACGAGAGGAACATCAGTCCGATGACACGTTGAAGCTACAAAATGAGGACATAGATGAGTATGCTGGTGGCGATGACGAGGAGGAACCCGAAGATCTTCAAGACGAGGAATTGGTGAGCTTTGTTGCACTATGCCGGTCATAGAGTTTGCGTTTTAAGGGGTCTGCAGAGTTCAAGACGCGGCGTTGCTCGCAGCGACCAACAGCGCTGAGTGATGCAATATCGATTACATTCTGCGACGGGAGCGACCGACGCGGCGTGAAGGGGCGACGAAGGGACAGCGCAGTGTGTTTTGACACCGCGACGGCCGTGCGTCACTGCCAGCTAGCGGAAAGCGACGCCGCGACAATAATGTTCGACAATATTTTTGTCGCCGCGTCAAGGCTGACGCTAGGCGACCACTCGCCGGTCGCTGCAACTCTGCAGACCCCTTTAGGCAAAGAGGAGACGAAAAAATGCAACTTTGCGCTCTTTTGTCAAAACTTTTTCCGAAATGGTCCATTCGGGAATCTGAACAGATACTCGGAATCAGAGAGCTTCTTTTTACGAGGGAAGTATACAAAGGAAAAAAAACTGCGCAGTACCCCGTTCCGAGCTGCTGGTTCCAAGAAGTTATAAGCTCAAAACGGTTGTTTTTTGTGCTTTAAGAACTCTGCGATACGCGCATTAATCTTGGGTACCTCGTAATCGTGTTCAGCACCCAAAACAGCCCCTCTGAGCAAATTTTGAGTGAAAGCACATTTTCCAAGCTTTGTAGCAGACTGATGGCGTTTCGGACGTGTAAAGATTTTCGGTTGATCGGTTACTTATTTGAATCAGGGGTACTGAAAGCGTCCCAGAAGTAGGTTCCAGATTTGACCTTAAATTTTCCCAAGGTTTTTTTGGGACCCTGATCATGAACCTGACGTCGATTTGTCGATTTTCCAAGGTTTTCGGCTTAATTCGCTCAGAGCATCCCAGCGGGGTAAAATTTTGAGGGCAAACGCCACTTTCGAGATTTCCGGATTTCTTGGTTAGATGTGTCTTGAAATCATTCTCTAAAAGTATGTGCTTGACACGAATCTGAGGTCAGTTTGCCGATTTTCTACAGAGCACGGTAGATTACGGTGGGAGTAGGGTAGTTGGATCAAAGTCTCAGATTTGACTCAAAATCTCTGTGCGGGAGCTATTCGGGGTGCTGATTACGAATTTGATGTCCATTTGTAGATTTTTAAACATTCAAGGTAGGTTTTGCCCCTAAATGTCATATTACCTACAGTAACCTACAGTTAACCTGAGAATTTTGACAAACAGAGCCAAGATTCGTTTTATTTATTTATTTACCACCGTATTTTACCGCATTTACCGTTTTATTTAATTATTTTACAAGATTATTATTTATTTATGTATTTATTTATTAAATTAGGGTTTTGAGCGCCCTAGATTGCCCCTAAATACAAGTTTTGAGCAGAATCCGAAAAAAAAATTGAACACCCAAAAAAACTTCAGATGGGTACCCTCAACTTTTTGCGGAACCTTGAGAACGCTCATAACTTTTTGGACCCAGCTGCTCGGGACGGGGTACTGCAAAGTTTTACTATAGATGCACAAGAGGTACTGAAAATGCAACTTGTTTCCGCAGATCCGACATACGCTTTGTATACTTCCCTTGTTAGGAAAACTAAAATACATACATACGTGGCTCACTCTTGAACAAACCTTATAGGCGCATCTTCCCGCACACATTCGCTCATCCTGTTTCAACTGAGAAATCGCGTTTCGCGTAGACCTCATGTTGATTGTAATGTGCTTATCTGGGCCAAATTCTGGTCCGCAATTGCGTCTCGAAACGCTTTGCGGTCGAAAGCTCCCTAGTCAGAAAAACTTCCAGCGTCGGAGCCGCCGATCTGCTGACTCCAGATGGGTTTTGGAAACTGGAAACGAAGAAAAATTCAAGAAAATTGTATAAAAAAGCCAAATCGAGTCGGCTTTGGCGCTGGAAACCTGACTTACTCGAGCGCGTGCGGCCGCAAAGCGTGTCGAGACGCAATTGCGGACCGGACTTCGGCCCAGATAAGCACAGTAATTCGACTGATTTTGTCCATATATCATGTTCATGAGTATACCAGGTATCCACCCAAAACGTACAGTTTTCAATTCTGAATTCCAAATATCTCTATAGATTTCTGGATGGACTAATTCAATGAAAACGGTTTTTCTAATTTTTTCCCCACTATGGGAAACATATCACCGACATCGTAGTAAACATGCTACCATTAATGGTGTAAATTCGAGTGGCGGTCACAATACGATAATTACAAAATAGCATCCGGATTTCTAGATCCCCGGAGAGGACGTAGAGGCAGATCAACATCACGGATCGTCAATAAAGACATCTTCCATAGCTCAGGAGGACGAGGAGTCTAAATCCGATGTGCGTCGCATTCCCAAGGTATTGTTGACTTTTGTAATGCATTTTTAGACGGCTCCGCGATAGTGCCGCCGCGGCTCCGCGATAGTGCCCCCGCGGCTACGCGATAGTGCCGCTTCTGTGCCGGTAGGAAACATATCTCGAAGTCGGACGATTTGGCTAGAGTGCTTCATCCACTCTTCTTCATTTTTGCGCTTACAAGGGAACCACAATAAGTCATAGTGATCATTCCAAATGAAATGTACTTTTCTAGAACCATTTTCGGACGAAAAGTCCAAATATGCCCATCCCAGCTGCCTAAACCCACTCCGAAAAAAGTTATGAGCGTTTTTTAAAGCTTCGCGGCAAGGTACATAAGGGTACCCCTCATGGAATTTTTAGGGTGTTTTCGAATTTTTCTCCTGATTCTGCTAAAAACATGTATGTAGGGGTAATCTGGGGTGCTGAACACGAATCTGGGGTTTGCTTGCCTAAATTTTAAGGTTTACTGCAGGTTGCGGTAGGTAACATGCCATTTAGGAGACAAACCTACCTCAATATTCCTATAATCGACAAATGGACATCAAATTCGTATTCAGCACACCAAATAACCCCCACATAGAAACTTTGAGACAAATCTGAGACTTTGACCAAACTACCGTATGTGGCTTGCGGCCAAAGACTCCATGACTCCCTAGGTACGGATCCTAAGGTGTTATGGACCAGAGGCCTTAGTGTGCCGGACGGCGACACCTTTATGCAATGTGCGGGATACTTTCGCGATATAGTTGTGCACGCTATATCGCTCGAACGTTCCCTGTGTACACTCAAACGTCTGCTGGGTTTCAACTACCGTATACCCACAGTAATCTACCGTAAGCTGTCAAAAATCGATAAATTGACATCAGATTCGTGTTCAGCACTCCAAATAACCCCCAGAGAAATAATTTGAGCATAATCTAGAGTAGCACTCCGTAAATCGTCAAATGTCGCAATTTGCCATCAAATTCTCCCCCGATGAGAATCTGTGCACGAATACAGTCGAAAACTTCGAAAAATGAACCCCAGACTCGTGATCAGCACCCCAAATAACCCCTCGAAGCGAATTTTTAGTCAAATCTGGAATACGTTTCTAAAACGTTTCGAGAGCCCTCTAATTGGTAGAAATAAACGCCCAGCCGAAAATCCAAAATGCTGATAGTCTGCGCAAAGTTCGAAAAACGTTCCTTCAACCTAACTTTGCTTAGTGGGATAGTTTTGGGCGCTGAACACGATTATGAGGTCCGTTTCCGGATTTTGGTGAAAATAATGCGCTTTTTGGGGGGTACAATAGGTACGAAAATCAGAGAAAAAAATGCCTATAACTTTTTTCAGGGTGGGTCTAGGCAGCTGCGATGGGCATATTCGGACTTTTCGTCCGTAAGTGGTTCTAGTAAAGTACATTTCATTTGGAATGGTCACTATGACTTATTGTGGTTCCCTTGTTAGCTCCCTGTTGGACAAAGTTTTGATTGTGACAGGCGTCTGGGGTGACGAAGAGATCTCCAAGGTGCTTATCCTCCATTTCGAAGTAGAATTTATTTCCGTTTGTCGCGTGCGTCCACGCGCGCACGCTGCTTCTCTTTCTCCCCCACACTTTCTCGCTGTCTCTCTCCTCGCTCCGCACAAGCGTGCGAAGCAACAGAGAAAATTCAATAGTAGTCCTCCCTTACTATCGACCTACAGACAACGACGCAATGCAGGGTATCTGAGACACGTAAGATGGTTTATGAGCAGATAATAGAAATCCATTATCTCAACTGTTTTATGCTAAGGCACCCATAATCTTTCCCGCATAAGGAAGCATGCTTAAAGGCACAGTACATCCTCAGATATGAATTTTGAGATTTTTGAGTAATTGTGTAGAAGACGCCTCCTGTATAGCACGTGCCAAATGCGAAATATCAATTCCTCCGAATAAGCGAGATGTAAGCGACCACCACGGGCCCGACCCTCTCCAGCCACCACTACAGGCTCGGCCCCCTTCCTGATTTTCGATCTCAATAGCGGCTAGATGAATGGATGATTTTCAACCGAGTCGTCGTTCTTCACCCCCTTTCCCATCTATCTCCTCATCCTGTTTTGCTCTCGTGCCGCGACTGCGAATCAAGAGAAATACAGGCCTGAGACAACTCGTCCACCACATTTTGCCTTCAAAATACAGGCATTTTCAAGGAGCCATGTCTCCGTTCGTTGGGGGTCTTGAACGATTTCAGAAATACCATTGTGGTCAGAGTGTGACCCTCTACAAGATAAGGATACAATCTAAAAAATAATTTTCTGGGTGTTCTGTGTCTCTAAGCAATATTCTCTATCCACAACTGAGTTTTGATCGCACATGATTCAGACAAATGCCAGCGTTTTTATTCCAATACTTGCAGCGCTAATGATGACTGATCATTTTCGCTACGATGATTAGTTTGATTGCAGATGGCTGCCGAGGATTGCCAGAAATGAGTTAATGTAATGAGGAATGGCTTTATGCCAATTCAAAGTGACGTTCTATTACGGGCGGCACATGGGTGACAAGAACATTCTCGACCACCTCACAGCTCTATAGGTCGCAGTCCACGTGTGTTCAGGGACCACGAAACCGCAGCATCGCCTCAGGGCTACAAAAAGACACGCTTAGGTGGTGACGGCTCATGTTACACGTCTCTACAGTGACGCAGAACTGTGGTCCTGCAACACCACGCGAATCCTCAGAGCAGAAGTCTAAACATGTAGTGAACCGATGTTGGTTCACTATAATGGCATGAAGTCGGCTGGCGCACATCGCAATAAAGCTTCGCAAACTAATGGAAGGCTAAAGAAGAAAAAAACTGGCCTTCTTTCAAAGATGGACGGGCGCAGAGAAAATAGAAGAAGAAAAATCATGGAAACCATCGAGCGCTGTTTCAGATTGCGCAATCAACGCGATGCCACGAAGTGCGTCGCATGTGGAGTTCGTTTGCACACGGACGAGATTTTTGGGAAATAAAAATTCAAATGAGTTCTTCCACTTCTCTCTTTCGTTTTCGTCTTTCAAAAATTTTTCAAACAAAACTCGTCAAATTTAGTGCGTTAGAAATTTTCCAAACAATTTTTTTTCAACCAGATGGTAACGACGACGACGAAAGCGATTTGCGGTGGGAAGAGCCGCTAAAACGCTATTTTGCAGACATTTCCACTAACTGGGGCGGCATGCATGAACGCTGCATGGAAGGTCAGGGAGCCGCTACGCGTCCTATGCGCGCAGCGTCGAGCCACGCGACGGCCCCGAAATGCATGGCGTGTATTGGTGTGTCGCGGAAGTAAATGCACCTTCTACAGCAAACTCTACGCCAAGCGGCATTTTTCGTCATCCCAGTCGCTTTTTGGCACTTTTTTGTCATCCAGTGCGTTTCAATAATTGGAAGCAAACGCGACTGGGATGACGGAAAGTGCGTGCGTACTTTTCAGTGGGAAGCGCATTTACGTTCGCGATACACTATAATACGCCATGCATTTCGCGACCGTCGCGTGGCTCGACGCTGCGCGCATAGGACGCGTAGCGGCTCCCTGACCTTCTTCGCAGTGTTCATGCATGCCGCCCCTGGTCACTCGCCTATAAGGTTCACACTTCCTTCAGGTCACCGATGATGAAGAAGATAGATATGAAGGTTACAAATCATCGAGAGAAAGACCCACAGTCACTCTAGCAGATGAGGAGGAGGAGAAACCCAAATCCGTTATGCGCCGCACAGAACCAAAGGTATTATCAAATTTATCCTTACGATAATCTTACTAGAGTAGGGTCGAACAAAGAAAAAACTGAGAGTACATAGTATAGTTAAACACGAACAAAAATTTCGAAAAATAATTTCGTTCGTTCGGAATACTTTCGAACAAATTTCAAAAAAAATTCGAAATTCACGACAAATTTCGAAACAAGTTCGAAATTCTCGACGGATTCTGAAAAAAAATCGAAATTTCGATTAGTTTAAAATTTCGTGCCTTCGACCTCCGAAATTTCGAAAGTTACTCGGAATTTGTTCGTTCGGAATTTTTTCCAGACAAAATTTTTTCATTTTTGGTTCGTTCGGAATTTTTCTCAGACAAGATTTTTTCATTTTTCGTTCGTTCGAGAATATTTCGAACGAAAAAATTTCGATTTTCGTTTGTTCGACATTTTTTTCGAAATTGTACAACTATAGTACATAGGTTATATGTATACAAATCTTCTGAAATAATGAAAATTGTTCCCAGATTAATTTTATTAGAAGAACGCACTCCCAGTAAGGGAAGAACGATTGTTAAAGGCAGTGGTCGCGATCAAATATACTTGTCGTCTTTTTCTCTCCAAATCCTTTCCTGGGTCTCGAGTAATAGGACCTATAGGAAAAAATCGCGAAAAAACCACTGTTTTGGGCCGAATTTGAAACCTGAACTTTCTTGTCTTTTGATGGTGGACGAGCCCTCTCCACATCATCGGCATCGGTGACCTCTTATATCAAGAACATTAGCTGGCTTGAAATTGAATTTCAATCAATGAAGCTTTGGATTTATGTACACTTCTAGTTAAAAACATTGACTGAAGTGATGCTTTCATTGTTCAACTGTTTTTATTCGTCCAATTTGCATTTATTTCGTCCTCTGAATGTCAATGATTTTTGACTGCTCGGCATGAGACCACGATCTTTTTCGTCATCGCTGTGCACGTGTGCACGAAACAGCTTCTTTGGGCCCTAGAAACTCTAATTCTAGCCCGTTTTTCACCGCCCTACCTTCATAGTTTTTCAGCTGTTTTTGATCTAAGCTGATTTTTGTAGTTTTTTCTATAACGTTTTTCGTCGTGACCACAGCCTTTAATATTCCCGGTTTTCTTCGCATTTCACTATGTTTTCGAAAAGCAAAAATAGAAAATCATAAGGTTAAAAACCATCGCAGATCAAGGAAATCGAAATCGAAAACAAGATAATCCCTGCTCCTAATGGTGACATCTCAAGGATATGTCTGATGGCTGACCCTGTAGTTATCCTCTATTCCAAAGTGGAAATTATTATCGTCGTTCGCGTGCGTGTGCGCGCCTATGCTACGCCTCCTTCTTCTCCCAACATTCTTGGTGTCTCTACCTTCGCTCAGCACATGCATGCGGGATGTTGATCGAATCCACAGTGCCGGAGCAGTTAGGCTGGCACATGTAACGCGCACGGAAGAACACCGCTGCGCGCGTGTCGCCGTTGAAGCGAGTTAACCGAGCGCCAACTATTTTTCACGTTAGAAGCCCCACGGTTTACGCGCCACAACGACGACCTGCACGCAGCGTTTTTTCGCCGAGCGCGTCACGTGTGCCAGCCGAACTGCTCCCGCGCTGTGGATTCCATCAATATCCCGCATGCACACGAAGGGACACAGTGAATTTGACTCCAAAATAGATGATAACCTATTGAACTCTCATTTCAGGTATCGTTCAGAGCGTCAACCGAGAACGAGAATCCGGAGCCTCGCGTGGTGAAGAGCCCCATTGAGAACATTGTACCTAGAAGTCGGTGCCATTTAGTGACTAGTTCTATATTTCATCTCCAATCTGGCCATCAATACTAATTCAATCTACCCTTTCAGAGCGGGTTTCCGACTTGATTGCGAGATTCAACTCTGGCAATGTAAGCAATGGCGCATCAAAGGTTGAAGACAGTAAGTTCATACATAAAAAATGATTTTTTTTGAATTTGGGAACCCTGAAATAATCAAAATTGCCTCCAATCATATTCTTCAATTCCAGGTAGCGGAGGCAGAACTGTGGGAAAACTATCAACTACCGCATTCCATTAGAAAGTCCTATGACGGATACTTCACGAATATCACCATCCTTCACTTTTCGACAAATCCTTTTTTCAGATTGATCGATTGATTTATTTGAATTTTTACGATTGTGGTGAAAAAGAAACTGCAGAATATATTTGGCTTCATTCTTGAATGATAGGCTAGTTACACTTTCGAAAACGTTATGACTCACCGGTGGGTCAGAGAAGCTCCAGTCGGATCGATCGATGGCGCCGTGACGCGACTGCTTGCGCTGGCTGTTGGAGTACGCAGCTTTGCCATTTTCGTGCATATATCGTCTAAATGAGACTTCTAGTTGAAGCATATAGACTGAATCAAGAGAAAAGTAGGGAGATGCAGAGTGACACGGAGAAAGCTCAATTGGAAACTCCTCACAGGAAATGACTTGACTTAAAGGCAGTGTTCACGATGAATATCACACCCAAGTTCGACCCAAAAATGGTGTTGTTTGGTCGTGTGGCAACTAGTAATGCATAAACAGCGAAGCAAAACTTTCAGAATGAGCTAAAACAACGGTTTCTAGCGTTCAGGGCGTGAACGAGCTTACTGGCCCTGCTAGTTTCTACAAACGCTCAGCAAGCGCGCGCTAATCGCGAAATTTGCGCGAATCGATCAGGCTGGACGCGGCAGGGTTGCTTGGCAATTTTCTATCGAAAATGTGCGCGGCGCCACAGCTCAGAAAAATCAAAACAAATTACTTGTAACATAAATGTGACTTACTCGAATGTCTCAAGTAGCTTACATTTATATTACATGTAACATACATTTATATTACATGTAACATACATTTATATTACACGTAACTTAAATTTATATTACGTGTACGTTACACTTATGTTACATGAAACTTACATTTGAATTTTCACCATCACGTGACGCAGACGACACGCGACGCAAAGGGCGCGTCCCAGGCCACACACTACGCAAAAAAAGCTGTGCAGGGCCCTCCCTACTGGTATGGGGTCAAGTACCTCAAACTTGGGTAATTGAACCAACATCAACGCCAGCCGTGAGGCTGACCCCGCGAGTGCGTCGTACATCAGCCTTGGAAATATCTTTTTGGCCGATTCAAGTTACTTGCGACTTCTATTGTGCCATTTAAGTTACATGTTACATATCGGAAGCGCTCTGCACGCAATACCCTTTCAGAAATCGAAAACAGGTTACCTGTAACATATCTAAGCTGGTGTAAGTTACTTGCGACTTATTCCGAATCATTTAAGCTACATGTAACATATCGGAGGCGCAGCGCACGCAGTATCCCGCCGATATGTTGCATGTTACTTAAATGAACTAAGACAAGTCGCAAGTAACTTACATAGGTCCAGATATGTTACAAGTGACTTGTTTTCGGCCTTTTATGTTACAAGTAACTTGTTTTTATTTTTCTGATAAGCTCGTCTGAATGGGGGCGGACCGGGATAGCTTTCAATGCCGCTTTTATTGATTTCTGGCCCGTTTTCGATGGTTTCTTCGACCCTATCCACTCTAGCATCTGCCAACTTAGTGTTTCACATTAAAAACTGAAAAACGAGATTTACCGTGGAGACTGCGTTTAACTATGTACTTTGACTTAATCGGCTGGCTTACGCTTGAAGCCGTCAAGTTTTTGAAGTATTCTTAGGTCTTGTTTTTAGAGCAAACGTCTTAACATAGGAAATGTTTCCTTAAGAGCCCATTAGTACGTGGAGCATGAAAAAGCGGCTGTTCGAATAAGGCAGAAAAATCTCGAAGCTTCGATTCAGGTTCTACAGCACGAGTTGTACAAGTTCAAATGTACTATATTACTGAAATTCCTCGTATTTAGCAACTTTATTCAGCCAAGCACGTTTAATCTATCCTTGTAGAACTGACTAGGGCGTAATTTACATTTCCGGTGGGCTTTCCTCCTCCTCGGACCGCGGTGCGTGCGCACGCGAGTCCTTAATGCCATGGAGCCTAGATCATTGAAAACAATCGGAAATTCAGTGTCGGTATTGTTAACATATGAAAACTCATCAGGAACCTCGCTGAACGCGTTCCAAGTGAACGAGTTCAGTGTTACTGACGAGTTTTCACACGTTAACAAAACGGACGCTGACACTCCGATTGTTATTGATCGTCCACCTTTCATTACTCCTTCAGGCCCATACATCCATGTTTCCAGAATATCACCTTTCCAGGAACTTCTTCACTTTTTTTCGATTTTCTGGCATTTCATAATACACTTCCACCTCGCATTAATAGCGACTGGAACATTTTTTGTGTCTAATTGCACCTGATGTGATTATAAACTGCACGTGCGTAAACCCGCGATTCCGGAATCAAGGTCTTCAGAAGATTTGAGAAAATGTTTTTTTTCTTTTAAAAGAGCGTAAAAAGTTGGGGTGAACACCCTAAAAAACCCGCAAAGTTATGATTTCAATCTCCTTTTGTTTTCGCAGTTGGCGTTCAAGATCTTGTTGTTACACTTAAAATTGAGCTAGGAAGCTCATTTTTGGAAAGGAAGCTGGAAATGGATGCAGGTCGCTCCCATTTCAATTTGAACTTCCTAACTTAACTTTGAATGGTACCTCAAAATCGTGGGTTTACATACTAAATTATCCGTGGAGCACGAAAATTGTTCGGGCATGCTACGGCTGTGGAGAGCACGGTGCGTGGATGCATCTGCAGTCAATCAACACAGGTCGTTCGGGTAAGTACTGAACTTGTCGGAACTCGTTCTCATGACACGTCATCGATCGATAACCAACATTATCGATCGTCGAGCTCATTGCACAAAATGCGGCCGGTGGTGATGATTGTTGATGAGCGTGGATCTCTAGGTTGGGGAATTGCACTTATCAGACATCATCGATTATTACCGATCAATGATATCGATTTTTTTAATCTGCTGCACAAAATGAGCAATCAGTATTGATTGTTGATGGCTATGAGTCTTTTGTTTGGAAAATTCCAATCATCACGCAATCTCGAATATTACCAGCGTTCTGAACTGCTTCGGAAAAGCAGTTCCTATTCAATTGAAAAGAGCGTATAAAGTAGGTGCATAAACCTAAAAAACTGTTTGGAATGGTTCCCTTAGATTCGAGAAAAACGGGAAAAACCACTCGATTCTGCATCTTCTTTTCTTTCAGACAGTGTTCACCATCTTTTGGAACACTCAAAACTGAGCTAGGAAGCTCATTTTTGAGCAGGGGGCTGGAAGTGGGTGCAGCTCGCTCCTAATCAATTTTGGAGTCGAAAGCTCAATTTTGTCGGAACTTAAATGTCGAGATCGAAGACAGGCGAAAAACATGTAAACATATTATTATAAACCATCCAACGTTTGCTCATCCGTAGAAATAAACTAACGACAATCAAAACAGTTCATGATAAGCTTCCGCCACAGATTTTGCCCGTTTTGAGATGGGTAATATGTAGGGTTTTAGGGGTGCGCAGGACGCCGTGGGAGGTGTACGGGACTCCGGTGGAAGTGCACAGGACGCCGTGGGAAGTGTACTAGACCTCGGTGGAAGTGCACAGGACGCCGTGGGAAGTGTACGGGCCCCGGTGGAAGTTCACAGGACGCCGTGGGAAGTGTACGGGACCCCGGTGGAAGTGCAAAGGACGCCGTGGGAAGCGTACGGGACCCGGTGGAAGTGCACAGGACGCCATGGGAAGCGTACGGGACCCCGGTGGAAGTGCACAGGACGCCATGGGAAGTTTACGGGACCCCGGTGGAAGTGCACAGGACGCCGTGGGAAGCGCACGGGATCCAGGTGGAAGTGCACAGGACGCCATGGGAAGTGTACGGGACCCCGGTGGAAGTGCACAGGACGCCGTGGGAAGTGTACGGGACCCCGGTGGAAGTGCACAGGACGCCGAGGGAAGTGTACGGGGCCCCGGTGGAAGTGCAAAGGACGCCGTGGGAAGCGTACGGGACCGGTGGAAGTGCACAGGACGCCGTGGGAAGCGTACGGGACCCCGGTGGAAGTGCACAGGACGCCATGGGAAGTTTACGGGACCCCGGTGGAAGTGCACAGGACGCCGTGGGAAGCGCACGGGACCCAGGTGGAAGTGCACAGGACGCCATGGGAAGTGTACGGGACCCCGATGGAAGTGCACAGGACGCCGTGGGAAGTGTACAGGACCCCGGTGGAAGTGCACAGGACGCCGTGGGAAGTGTACGGGACCCCGGTGGAAGTGCACAGGACGCCGTGGGAAGTGTACGGGACCCCGGTGGAAGTGCACAGGACGCCGTGGGAAGTGTACGGGACCCCGGTGGAAGTGCACAGGACGCCGTGGGAAGTGTACGTGACCCCAGTAGGTGTATGCAGGACGCCTTGATAAGTGCATGAGACCCTACCCAGGCTTGAGCAGGCTGTTGCGACCGGTGACCGAAATTTCACGACCCCCCCCCTGGTGACCTAAATATTTACGAACCCCCCTAGGGTGAAAAAAAATTTATGACCGAGTTTTTTTTACGAATCCCCTTCCTGAAATGGAGAAATGGTATTGATGGCGTCTCTACTTTCTGAGTGGTTTAGAGATAAACCCCATTTTCCAAAAATTTTACGAGCCTCCCCCCAAAAAAAAATTTCATTTTTTTTTCGAAGTATTTTCCAAGTTTTTACGACCCCCGATGCGACCGGTCGCAAGCCTGCCCAATCCTGACCCCACAGGGAGTGCGCAGGTCGCTTTTCAAATGCACAGTCCAACTTGAGAGGTAAACATTGATATTAGAGTTCGCCCACCGCGAATAATATTTGGGGCGCTGAACACATTTATGAAGTCCGTTTTCAGGTTAGCGGTAGATTACGGAAGATAACAACCGGAAGATCAGCAACGATCTTTTTGCTTTTTTTCTCAAAGGGAACCTTTGCTAGAATAAAATGAAATTCGTGACTGTTTTGCTTCGCTACATTCTGGTGTTTCTAATGCGCACTGAACCGTCCCATTTCGACCTGTGCGGGGCAAACGGCAGAGTTTCCGCATGGCCACTCCGGTCTGCGTTCAGCGCCTGCCAAACCTCGGATTCCGCCGTTTCGCTAGTGATGACGTCACTGCTGCAGAGAGGCTCAGTGTTGCATTCGTACACGATTTGACAGTTCATGAACTCGTTTGATCTGCCAAATCACGTTATCGATGACTCCACAATTGACCTTTCGGTGCCGCTCCTGGAAAGTGGCTACGAGTCACTCTCTGGACGCTTTTTGACCGCTGAGGGGTCTCCCCCCACGGCCCTCAGCGAGGGAAGCTCTCTCGCGGTCGACCGTGGCGTGGATGATGTCCCTGTCGCGGACCGCGGTGGGGGTGACTGCCTCACGCGGGCCGCGACATGGACCGTGTCCTTGTTGGGGGAGACCCGCTCCTCTTGAAATAATGGGACGCCGCCCCTAGCGCCACGTGCTTTTATAATAGGACGACGACCTCCTTTGCCGTTGTAAATCTAATCTAGCATGGTCGAAACCTGCAAACGGCAACGAATCGCCGGATATCGCGGGCGGAACCGAACATGGTCGAAACCTGCAAACGGCAGTGAATCGCCGGACATAGCGGGGCAAACGGCGGATATGGGGCACCCGCTTCGCCCATTTTTCCGTTTCTAACGGGAGCGGTTCAGATTATGACCCGCGTTTACTGCGCGTTACAAATCCCACAATGCCTGAGAAGTTATGATTTGGAATTGAAGAAATCAAGAGAATCTCGTTAAAAGATGTCAAATACTTTTTTTGTGTATGATTTGACACTCGGAAGAAACGCTAGAATGTCGATGGAATGATGGACCATGGATTTCGCCGTGCACTTGTTTAATTAGCAGCAAAAATTGAGAGTAGCATTGAGAAAACAAGTCAGTGTAGCATTGAGTAAACAAATCACACTCGTGTTTTCTCCAATCGACGCCTGATTTGGGCATAGCGCACCCTTGGATCGCGTGAAATATTTCATCACCGTATTGCGTGTTCGATCGGGAGGATCGACTGGCTTGAACGACCACCCAGTGTACACTCTTTTTCTCTCTTTTTCGCATTTATTATGTAACTGCCAGCCAGATATAATGAATACCAGGGTTTTAGCTCCCAAAACTCTCCCTTCCCAAAGAAACAGTTACTTGGAATACGTAAGGGGAGCGATTGAGCTCACTAATCTACAATGACTACTCCAAAAATACTGACTTCGAGTGGTTATAATTTGTTTTGTTTAGGCAGTAGTTATACACCAGCGGAATGAAAACGTCCCACGATGACATTGCCGCCGCTTGCCGCGTGGATCAGGGACTCGTCTGCAATGTTGTGTCTGTGACTTCTGTCGCAATATTGCGGACCAAAAGTTCCCGGGCGTTTCAATTGTATTCTATTGATATTTCACGCATCTATCACATTTTTATTGCAAAAAGTCACTAGAAATCTATTGCTCCTGTCATAGCTGTGCTCGTTATGTCGTTTTGATGGTATTTTAACAAGTTTACATCTGGAACATAATCAGCTGATGGAAATTGGCAAATTTTCAACGGGGTAGGTCCCGCAAGGATACAGTATACAGTGCCGCGGCGTGCATAATTGCTTGGTGCGAGCTTCCGGTGCGTTTTCCCGGGATAACTCTTCCTTTTGGCATGCCTCAGCACAGTTGGGTTGCACATAAGTGGTAGTTGTCTTGCTATTTCCGCAGCGTCCCGCTGGTGTATAACTACGGCCTTAGCGAATTGACGTCCATTTCCGTACTTTCTGGGCTTACACAGATTCGGTTTTAACAGTTGAACGAATTTGGCCAAAAAATAGATAGATAGATTCTAATGCAGTAATGCTAGTGAAACATTTTAAGACTAATAGAAAAAAAACTTGAGGAATAATTTTTTTGAATCGAAATCCTGAATTTGAGCTACAGAAAAAAGGAGACATAAAATGCAGCAGCGGTTCTTCCCAACCCAGCTCGCCTCGGGGGAAACTCGCCGCGACAGTGCCGAGAAAGTACCGCTACTATCGACTGTACCGCGATAGTACCACGACGGATCCGCGATCATCACTGCGGCGAGACGATTCGGTTGCAGTGTCTTAAGCCTCAACAACTCTGACTGACCCAGTAAATGATAGCTCAAGACAAATTTCTAAAATCGATGCTATCATTTTTGATTTCGAAAAAATTTATCCTAAAAAATAGAAAATTTTATTCCGAAATCCAAAAAAAATTGTTCGAAAATTTGACAAATTTGATTTTTGATTATATTCGAAAATTTGAAATTCGACAAAATGATTTTTGAATATATTCGAAAATTCGGAAATTTTTACAGTCTCGCCCAAGTATAATTACGGTAGATTACGGCGGGTATACGGTAGTTTGGTCGAAGTCTCAGATTTGACTCAAAATTTGTATACGGGGGTTTTTCGGGGCAGGGACAGGCGGGCGTTGTGCAGCTGGACAACAGGGGGGACGTAAAAATTTTCGAAATTTAGAGTTTTTTCTGGGGAGGGGAACGTGAAAGCTTTGAGCCTAAATTTTAAAAAATCGGGGTTTTTCCAATTGCGTTTCTCTTTCTGTGAAGAAAACAGGTCGTGGAACGAGAGCTTCGGACATGGTTGTCTCACATATTGTAATAGCATCAAAAAGATCAAAGAGCACAATAGTACAGCACTACAACAGTACATGTCAGGAAAGTGTCTTTACATACCAATGTAATAGACATAATTTAGGCAGTATTCAAATTTTCAGCACATAAAACAAATTTTTAGACGAGTTATATTCATTAATCAGACCTCTTATCGCCTAAATTCTTCACTTCGAAAATCGGACAACGTACGTCCCCCCATGAAATTTCAGATTTTCAAAATTCTGAAAAAAAGATTCAAACTCTCCATGAAATTCCTCACAAACTGATACCTAACACCCCTCCCACCACCTTGTAATCCCGTAGGAAATCGCCTAAAACACGTTTTACCGTTGTCCAGAACCGCGCCTTCGGCTAAAATTGGACAACGCTATTTTTTTTTTCAAAAAAGCAATCCTGAGGTCCTAAAGCCTATATTCTACTAACTACCACGATGTCGCTCGGAAACTCCTCAGTTTAGAGCATTCCGGAGCCACTGTTTGATTTATCACTGCGGCGAGCCGTCGAAAAATATCGCGCTCCAATGCTAAACCGCGTCTGGCGCAGTGCAGTGCCCGCAAAACCACCGCCGGTGACACCCCCTCTCCCATCCGCGCTCGCACCCCTTCTTTTTAAACAATACTAGTTGGGAATCGAACTTTTCTGATTCTGAACCTGTGAAGGTTTACGCAACCACAAAGGGTTCCACCCGCCCGGAGATCACGATGCAAACCTAGTTAGAGGTATCTTATTCGTCAAAATGTAGACTTCTATCGGTATCTGTCAATTGGTAGTGCTATCAGTCATTGTTCTCATAGAAACTCTATCAAAATACTCTGAGTTTCGAAAGTGTATCATTCATTCTTCCCTCGTATCCTGAGTGACCCCATCCAACTAGGTCTGCACCCAGGTGTCGTGAAGCCTTACGACTAGTGAGATGTTATCTAGAGTTCGAAACGTCCCCGAATAATGCTCGACATAAGCCAGAGTTTTGCCCATTCCGAGGCTGGAATCAGCAATAAGCGGCAATTGAGGCTTGCCGTTTGTCGTTTGACGGCCGTTTTTAGCCAAACTTTGCCGTTTGCCGGATTTTCGCTTATTTTTTCGACAAAATTCCGCAAAAACGGATAGTGTAGACAAACTTCGATGTACAATTGTTCGTGATTTGAGACCCAATGCTATATAGTCCATATCATTTGAGACGTAAACCACGGTGCAGATACATATGCAGCTGACAAGGGAACCACAATAAGTCATAGTGGTCATTCCAAGTGAAATGTACTTTTCTAAAATCATTTTTGGACGAAAAGTCTAAAAATGCCCACCGCAGCTGCCTAGACCCACTCTGAAAGAAGTTATGAGCGTTTTTTAAAGCTTCGCGGCAAGGTAAGGGTACCCCCATGCAATTTTTAGGGTGTTTTCGAATTTTTCTCCAGATTTTGCTAAAAACATGTATGTATGGGGTAATCTGGGGTGCTGAACACGAATCTGGGGTTTGCTTGCCCAAATTTTAAGGTTTACTGTAGGTAAACGGTAGGTAACATGCCATTTAGGAGACAAAACCTACCTCAATATTCCGATAATCGACAAATGGACATCAAATTCGTATTCAGCACACCAAATAACCCCCACATAGAAACTTTGAGACAAATCTGAGACTTTGACCAAACTACCGTATACCCACCGTAATCTACCGTAAGCTGTCAAAAATCGATAAACTGACATCAGATTCGTGTTCAGCACTCCAAATAACCCACAGAGAAATAATTTGAGCTTAATCTATAGTAGCACTCCGGAAATCGTCAAACGTCGATTTTGCCGTCAATTTCTTCTGCCGGTGGGAAGGTTTGAATAAATTTAGTCGAAAACTTTGGAAAAACGACAAATGAACCTCAGATTCGTGATCAGCACGCCAAATAACCTCCAGGACAAATTTTAAGTCAATTCTGGAATATTTTTTTAAACGCTTCGAGAGCCCTAAAAATAAACGCCCAACCGTAAACCCATACAAGTCCAAAACGCTGTCAGTCCGCGCAAAGTTTGGAAAATGTTCCTTCACCCAAACTTTGCTTAGGGGGTAGTTTAGCGCGCTGAACACGATTACGAGGTCCGTTTCCGGATTTTCGTAAAAATAATGCGCTTTTTGGAGGGTATAATAGGCACGAAAATCAGACAAAAAATGCCTATAACTTCTTTCAGAGTGAGTCTAGGCAGCTGCGATGGGCATATTCGGACTTTTCATCCGAAAATGATTCTATAAAAGTACATTTCATTTGGAATGGTCACCATGACTTATTGTGGTTCCCTTGTGAGTGGCACACGTTGAAGGGTGGTGGCCATCGTGTATCAACACCCCTGAGGAGGCGGGAGAAACGGGGGAGGAGCGAGGCTCCTGATTGGACGCAACACGGGCTAGCCCCGGTCTCAGGCTGTTGCGTCCAATTAGGAACCTCGCTCCTCCCCCGTTTCTCCCGCCTCCTCAGGGGTGTTGATACACGATGGCCACCACCCCGTTGAAGGATCGTAATAATGGCCGTCGATCGATATTGTTGAGAAATCCTCGGCTAAAGGGAGTTTAGGCCAGTATTCAGAATTTCGACAGTCTTCCGACGTCTCGGCTGTCCTAACCGACTTTTCGTATTTCTCATATTCAATTTATATTTTATACCTCTGTCCTATGGCGACATTCAAAAACGGGCCTCCACGTAGAAGATACTGCGTGCTTACCAAGCACGATGGCAACGCTTCAAATCCTAAACCTCCGACATGTGCGCGTTCTCAAACCCTTTCTTTGGTCTTCTCATTTCTTTGAATCTTTCTCTCATAACAAACCGATTTTCGAAGTTGTTTCCAATTTGAAGAGTGAGCAAGAGCCTCAGAAATTCCTACTTTTACCAAGTGTTTGCCTGGGATGTGAAACGTGGAACTTCACAATCGTTCAAAGGCAGTGTTCACGATCAAAACGATCTTCGCATTAACACCGAAAATTGAAGGGTCTGGGGTTCAGAGCAGCAACCATGACAAAAAATGGACTCTGAAATAGCCCCACTTGGCCCAATAGGGCCAAAAAGTTTACTGCACAAGCGCAAGAGGCCCACTCCGGCAGAAATGGGAACCCAACTGGGCAACGTCATAGTCACTCACCAATAGCATAGAAGCGGGGGCCAGTGACGCCAAGGTGCGAGGGTGCTAACAAGGGAAGTATACAAAGCGTAGGTCTGATCTGCCAAAACGACTTGTGTCGTTAGTATCTATTGTGGCTCAATAGCAAAACTGCGCAGTATCCCGCCCCGAGCCGCAGGTCCCAAGAAGTTACAAGCTTAAAAAGCTCATTTTTTGTGCTTTTTGTACCTTCCAAAAAGCGCGTTAGTCTTCGGAAAAGCCGGAAACGGACCTCATAAATGTGTTCAGCGCCAAAAACTATTCCCCTGAGCAAAGTTTGGGTGAAGGCTCATTTTCCGTACTTTGTCCAGACTGACAGCGTTTTGGACTTGTACGGATTTTCGGTTGGGCGGTTATTTAAGTATATCAATTAGGGGTTCTGGAAGCGCTTAATGTTCCAGATTTGACTTAAAAATCTCCCAGGTGAGTTTTTTGGGGCGCTGATCACAATTCTCTGGTTTATTAGTCGATTCTCCGAAGTTTTCGGCTAATTTCGTTCGAAGTTTCCCAACCGGAGAAAATTACGAGAGAAAAACGCCACTTTCGAGATTTCCGGTTTTCTACGATAGATATGTCTCGGAATCATTTGCTGAGGGTTATTAGGAGTGCTCAACACGAATCTGGAGTCCGTTGATCGATTTTTTGCAGATTACGGTGGGTATACGGTGGTTTGGTCAAAATCTCAGATTTTACTCAAAATTTGTAAACGGGGGTTATTCGGGTGGAGAATACGAATTTAACGTCCGTTTGTCGATTTTCAAAATACTAAGGTGGGTTTTGACCCCTAAATGACATGTTACCTACCGTAGCCTTCAGTAAACCTCAAAATTTCGACAAATGAACTCCAGATTTGTGTTCATCACCCTAGATTACACCTACATACAACTTTTGAGCCAAATCCGAGAGATTTTTTTTTGAAACTCCATAAAAATGCCTGATGGGGTGGGTACCCTTGCCTTTTCGCGAGGCTTTGGAAATGTTCATAACTTTGTTGAACCTGCGGCTCGGGGCGGGATACTGCGCATTTTTACTATTGAGCCAGAAGAGATACTAACCATACTAGTCGTTTTGGCAGATCCGCATACGCTTTTTATACTTCCCTTGTCAGACCAGTGATGACGTGTCAACGCGCCCGGTTCTGCCCCCTCCTCTACTTGGACGCGCTCTATCGATTACCTAAAGTCTAATTCGGTTCCATCACCCGGCAAGAGTGTGGGCCCTCTCACGAAAATTGAGCTGTGGGTAGAGATCTGGCGTGTATTCCTTCCATTCCCTATCGATTGACATAGGAACCCCTCGCTTTCATGATCCAAGGACCTGAGCGAATGCAAGTCCACTTGATCACTCCAGCCGGCGGCGCAGTTACTCTATGCAAGAATGTGCGTCGTATACGGCGCGGGTTTGATTGAGGATTCAATGTGCCATGGCTAAAGGTTGCCAGGGTCATAGGGAACTGCGTTCCGAATCTCGATTAGGCTGACCGGGTGGTGAAAACCGAGCTCCGCCTCCAAAACTTGTCGGGTATACAACCGGTCACTATGATTTGCACTGAATTGCACCCAAAAAGTGACCGGTTGAGTGACCATTTTCTGCCTGAGCAGTTCACTCAACACTCATCCATCGAGGTAAACATGTGAGTAGGAAGGATAAGATATCAAAAAGCCACAATCAGGCAAAACCAGCATGTTTTCTTCAATGATGGTTTGGAATCATTGTCGAGTGATCTGGGCCTCGTGCGCTTACGCTGTCTACTTTAGGCAGTGTCCATACGTCGCGAGAGCGGGCGTTCCCGCTGTTGTGCGACTCTCGACGCTCCTCAACGCTGGAGCAGCCCGTGCCCCACCCAAACTAACACAGCCTAACACCCCCTATCTCATGTTGATTCGATTGAAAACGTTTGATCGGGTGATAAATCGCTCGAGTCATCGCAACCGCTGATGATTTCTTACGGTTTTCGACTCCCGTAGTGGGAGTATGAAAAACAAGGGCAGCAGTTCTACTGCAGGCTTAATGCCACCTGCTTTAGTGATGGAGCAGTAAGCTTGAGACTTGCTGCTTGCTTCGTGGTGCTGGCGTGAGCGCGCGAGAGCGAGCGGGCGAGGGCGTGCGAGAAGGAGCGCCTGTGAGCGGCTAGCGAATCGTATGCCCACGATGACCATCGATTTTGCGTAATCGCACGCTCTCGCCACGTATGGACGGAGCCTCAGGGCCGTATAGGGTCAATTGTGGCTCGCTCAGAGCCGTTTTTCGACGTAGTTGTTGCATTGAGCGCTAGTCCGTTTGATTCCCGGTAGAAACTCACAAATAGTGATGCTCGCAGACACTGCCTTTGACACTTTGTTAGAAGGTCATATTGATGCGGTAAAAGATGGCGCAAAACTTTCGATGAAGGTGTCACTGTTTTACAGGAAAGCGGGCGGTGTACCACGCTTTGGAGGCCGAGGAATGCTCAAATACGGTTATTTGAGCTCGTCTTTGGCTTTTCAAACGGCGTGAGCGTTGTTATTTACGCAGTATTGTCTATAAGCTGGTATCTCAACCATTTTCGCGAGCTTGTTTGCTGTATAGGGGTCCGCAGAGTTGAAGTCGCGGCGTCGCGACGAACAGCACTGGGTGATGTAATATCGATTACAATCGGCGACGATGACGACCGAGGCGGCGTGAAGGGCGACGAGGGGGCACCGCATAGTGTATTGACGCCGCGACGGTCCTAGATCACTGCCAGCGAGAGCCAACCAACGCAGCAACCATACTGTTTAGGGGTCTGCAGAGTTGCAGAGACCGGCGAGTGGTCGCCGAGCGTCGACAAAAATGTTTCGGAACATTATCGTCGCGGCGTCGGTTGCTGCTCGCTGGCAGCGATGTAGGGCCGTCGCGGCGTCAACACACTCTGCTGTGACCCTCGTCGCCATTCACGCCGCGTCGGTCGCCATCGTCGCCGATTGTGATCGATTTTACATCACCCAGTGCCCGTTCGTCGCTGCGAGCAACGCCGCGACTTCAACTCTGCGGACCCCTCTCGAAACATTTCTGTCGCTGCGTCAAGGCTGACGCTAGGCCGCCACTCGCCGGTCTCTGCAACTCTGCAGACCCCTTATGGTGCATTTTTAAGCAGCCAACCTCTACACCAAAATGACCGTATCGGAGCTGTACCGTACGTTCACATGCAGGAATGAGGAACGATTGCTGAAGGCGACAATATGGCGATCCAATTTTTTCGTGAAAGTTCAGAGTCCCTCAGGCTTCTGCTCATCAGTTTTAAAAATAATTTGATGCTTCGGAATGCGTTGAATCTTGAAAGAAGGAAGTGAAAAGAAGTAGACTGGTATCAACACTATTTCTGTTCCACTTTTTATACAATTACATCGTCTTTAGGCCAAGTATTTTTACTTTTGCCGTTTATCGTTTGCCGGTCCTTTTTGGCCAAATTTTGCCGATTGTCGTTTGCCGACTTTTCAAAATCCTTTGCCGCACATCCCTGGTTGGAATCCATTAAAAGTTAGGAAGCGTTCTACATCCTCACCGTGATTTCCTCCACTAAAAAGAGTCATTTTCAAGTCACTCCTGACTTCTTGTTAGCTCACTGCACGATCAAGATTACGACAAAACCGTTTTAACTGATTTCTGCTTTAATATGCCCATATTTTTCTCCATCATTATGCCATCATGAGATTGTGAGGCGATCTGTGTCACAATTTTAATTACTTCTTTCTCAATACAAATGTTGTTGCTTAAGGGCAAGTCAAAACTACCCTCCCCGAGGCTAATCAGTCGGATAGGAAGTGCATTAATAATTTTTGCAACAGTTCAGGTTGAAATATGCTTTTTTGAATTTTTGACCACAAAAAGTGGAAAAAAAATTTCAGAGCCAAAAGTTTTGAATATTTCTCAAAATTTCGATCTCCAAGGGGTGGGTACGGCCCTCAAACTTGTTTACTCTACGCCCGCCCACTCGCTCGGCGGCAAACAAGAAAATGGGCGGGTGGGGCATAGCGCATGCAAGTTTGAGGGCCGTATAGGGCTATCTGTGGCACGTTTTTGGCAGTTTTTTTCGTTATTGTTGCAATGGATTTCGGTGCAATCCATTTACGGTAAAAACTCGAGGACCGTTTTTATCGTGAACCAGTCCGTCTTGTTTCCGTCTTCTGATATGAAACTGATTGATAACAAGCTCGTTCTAGACTCCGTGCTGAAATGGACTCATCGCGTCGTAATGAGGAAACCTTAGCGTTCTCAGCGGTAAGGTTGGAAAATCGCACTGGATCCTGACTGTCATTCAAAAACGTCATTTTAGGGAGTCTTCCCCTGGCAGCGATTGCCAGCGGAGTTAAATGTAGAGGTCTTGTCGAGTCTGTCTCGTCATGACGTCGAAAGCTGTCGTATGGTTCATAGAGGATTGCTGGATTTGATAGATGCCAATCCGAAGAAGATGAGGAGAAGAAATATCGAACTCGTCCAATTTGGGGTAATTTTCCTCCAATTCAGTAATTAAGTAGCTGCCAGGGTCCCTGTTCTGAGCGGCACGACAAAACTATCAGGCGGCGTTCAAAGTTTTCGCGGAGCGACGCGATGGCACATGTCAGTGCGAGGCGAAAGTCGCGTCGACCAGGAATTCAGGTGTGGGCGCAGCACGAACGCTGGGTGACTACGCGCCTTCACGTACGGACGCAATCTCGCGTAAACAATCAGTGGCAATTTTTTGTAGCAATCTCAGGGAGTCGGGAGGTTCTAATCGGCCACGGTTGGCTTTCGACTCGACCACAATGGCCACGTAATTTCCTTGCGCCACGTGGCCTAATCGTCGTCCAAGTGAGAAGCACGTGGCGCCAATCATAGCCGTTCCACTAGGCCACGATACGTTTTCGATTCGACTATCATGAGTTTGGACGACGAACGAGCCACAATGCTCATGATTGAACACGTTGATCGATCACTCCACAATCGGCCAGGCGCATAGCAGCCGCACAGCACGTATAAAAGGGGCACCATCCCATAGACAGCGCAGTCGACCTTTCGGGGCCGCTCCTGGGAGGTGACTACGAGTCACTTTCTGGACGATTTTTGAACAGCTAAGGGGTCTCCCCCACGGTTCTCAGCGAGGGGGCTCCCTCGCTGTCGACCGTGGCAAGGATGATGTCCCTGTCGCGGACTGCTGTGGGGGGGGGGGAGACCCGCTCCCATCGAAGGTGTGGGAGCCCGCCCCAGCGCCACGTGCTCATATCGAACAGGCCACGTGCTGCTGCGTGGCAAACGAGGGTTCGGAGAAAGTTTTGCACATCTGGGCCACGTGCTCCTATCGAACAGGCCACGTGCTTTAACGTGGAAAATAGGGTGCGGCAAAAGTTTTGCCTCGCTGCGCCACGTAGGGCTATCGAACAGGCCACGTGCTGCTGCGTGGGAAATGGGTGTGCAGCAAGGGTTTTTTTCTCTCTGCGCCACGTAGTCCTATCGAACAAGCCACGTGCTCCTCGGAGCAGCACGTGCTGCTGCAAAAGTTCCTTGTAACTCGATTAGGTACCCGAATAGAAAGCCTATCGTGGCCGAATAGGACCCCCGACTCTCTGAGATGATGCGACGTACGCGACGCGACGTCGCTTGATCGATACGTAAGCCAATTATGCCGTCACGACGCGCCGCGAATGAACTCTGAACCCGCCGTATTGCCGCAGAAGAGCTTCGGAGCTAGATTCCGTAATGAACGGTTCGACAAAATGCACTCACGTCAAAACGTCGTAAAGGAAAAATAAGATTCTTACCCACGTTTGAATTCATAAAAGTCCCTGATGGGCTCTCTCCTTGTTGGGAGGGGCCACTCGAGGTCTATTCATAGGAGTGAAGAAAGACTTTGATATCAGATTTCTTAATTTTATTTTGTTTTAAATCCTGGGTACCCCCGCCCCAACTGGGATAGTGCCTCGCTGACAGGGTGTATTACTTCGGCACTATTCCAGTTCCATTGTCTTGCCATCACACTCATCATGATATGAGCTTACAGATTACGAAAGAAGGTGTGACTCTGCGCGTGGACTGCAAGGAGGAATACAAATCCGTCCACTGGGAGGTCAGTGCACTTAGCATTCACTTTGTATCCGCACGGGGCGCGATGTAGTAGGGGAAAACTGATTAAAGGCACTGTTCACGATGATCTTCAATTTTGAAATTATTCGCTATATTGATTGAGTGGCCTCCAGGAAGAACTAAAATGACGGTGAAATTGAGAAAAACGCACCCGAAGTGCACGAAATCCTCAAGTATCACCCCGCACCTTAAGTCTCACCGGAAGTGTTTGTTGTGACAATGAAATCTTTTGTGGACCCATCCTTTTCAAATCTCTACCCTCTATTGGTCCTCAGGGCCCTAACTAATCCTGCCTTGCATAGAACGTTCTTCTATTCTCGATTGACCCCCTTTTCCACCGGTGACAACCGCCATGAACATGTTCATCCAACCGGACAACTAGCCCATGCTATAGAACAATGTCATTGAAATACGACGCTTTCTCGCCGTTTCTTCGTAATTTTGCTAATACTTGGAGACCAACACATTGTTTTATGTGAAAAAAAACTCGGGGACAAAAATCATCGTGAACAGTGCCTTTGAAAGCACAGGACACTCAAAAAATTATTTTTTCTATTTGATGCTTATCTTGGAGAAAATCACATGCTGATATAAATAAGGTATCTCTGAAATCGCTCGAGGCCCCCGACAAACGGAGATATGGCTTCTCGAAAATGCTGACCGACAACTTCAACTCACAGGAAACGAACTTATGGCCCCTCGAAAATCTTCCCATGTTTCGCTTATCTAGTGGAGTTGAGAGCACGCTTTTGGTAGATGCTCAATGGGGTGGGTCTACTACACAGTTATGTGGAAGTCTCAGGTTTCGCTCCAAATGCTGGACTTGGTCCTAAAATTCTTTCACCAAAAACAGACGTTTCAGCGTATTATCTTCATCTTTGCCCGATTTATTTGAAATGTATTGTCCAAGACAGTTTTTCACAGACAAACGTCGGCAAACAGTTGTTCGTGCACACCGCCTTCAAGGAGTAGCGACACTTATCAAGAACTCAAACAGAAACGAACGAGGGAAACAAATGGTCAAAGAAAACACCACAGTGCACATATAGTTTTCGGTAAAAATAAGGAGAAAATCTGGTACAGGGTGATGACGGAGTACGGGGTGGCGTCGGCGCCATCCGGCTGGCAGCAGTGACCGCTCTCGGCCGAGTCGCCCCGACAGCGAGATTGGCGATCGACGGAGATCACGCACGTAAGATCAGAGCCTGTGCGTGGAACTCAATCGTTTTTCCAAACAAAAAGGGTGACGATTTCCAATATTGAAGCAAACAGCCCCGAGTTTTTTGAGGGGTTGAAGTCTTTTGCCGGAGAGGACCCAATCTTCGAATTTTGAAGGCGTTGGAACCCCGGGTGAGCGAAATTCTGACATGAATGCGAAGTTTTTCCTGATTTTTTTCAGGGGGTTGGAACCCCGGGTGGGCGAGATTCTGACATGAGTGCGAAGCTTCTCCGATTCTTTCAAGGGGTTGGAAACCCGGGTGGGTGGGATTCTGACATGAATGCGAAGTTTCTCCGTTTTTTTTTCAAGGGGTTGGAACCCCGGGTGGGTGGGATTCTTACATAAGTGCGAAGCTTCTCCGATTTTTCCAAGGGGTTGGAATTCAAGGGGTTGGAACCCCGGGTGGGCGAGATTCTGACATGAGTGCGAAGTTTCTCCGATTTTTTCAAGGGGTTGGAACCCCGCGTCGGCGAGCTTCTGACATGAATGCAAATATTTCTTCGCTTTCGCCGACTACTGGAGCTCTATTATCAGTACTATATACGCTCATATTGTTCACTATTATTCATTTGCTTTATTATAGGCAATCGTCATCCTTTTTATTTGAAGAAATCACGTTCTCCACGCACAGGCTCTGATCTTGCGGGCGTGATCTCCGTCGATCGCCAATCAACTCAGACTCTGCGGATGGGGGGCAAGCGCCGAACAATAGAGCCCGTTTTCGACTTGGGGGAGCGACAGCGCAGGCCTCCCCCGAGGGGGGCTTTAGGGGAGGCCCATGCTCTCCTCCGGCGCTTGCCCCCCCCCCGAGTGGAAGATAGGGAAAATATAGGAAGAAGTCGTAGAAGGTAGTTTACGACAATAGAGGCCAGAGAAGGCATAGTAGGCCAAACGCACGCATCGTTATTCACTTCAATAAGTAAATTAAAATTTTCTTCAAAAACTAGTTAGTCGATCTTGTTATAAAATCAATCAGGGTATCTATAAATTGAGAGCAACGAGTTTACATTGGTTTCGTTCCTACCCTTAGACCAGTGTAAACGACCTACAAGTTTTGTCCCGATTTGACGTGATTTCTCCTGTGATCTATCACGTGCTCAACCGGTATAAAAAGCGCCTCACCTCATAGAGAGCCGCATTCGGCCCAACAGGGCCGGCCCTGGACGGCGACTTCAAGTCCCTGTCACGAAGGGATATTTTTGGAGGAGAGCGGCGACGCTTTTCGGGGGGGGGAGGGTGACGTCACTGCTCCGGGGCCGTGACATCAGTGCTCCGGGGCAGTGAAGGGGGGAGCTTCAGGGCAGTGACAGGGGGGCCTCAAGGCAGTGACAGGGGAGGGCTTCAGGGCAGTGACAGGGGGCTTCAAGGCAGTCACAGGGATGACTTCAGGGCAGTGACAGGGGCTCCAGGGCGGTGACGGGGGCTCCGATCAAGCCAAATTGTCACTTCGGCGGTAGCCCCCTCCGATTGGGGGTGCAAGCGCCGGTGCCCGGAGGGTTGCCCCCTGAAGAACTGCGCTAGCCCCCTCCAGTGTAACATTGGCATGGATCGTGAAGAGACTTCGCGTTTACTGTCGAAGGTTGGCGCAAACTCGGTGCACCTATGTTATAGCATATGGCACCGAGTTTGCGCCAACTTCCGACAGTGAACGCAGTCTCTCCACGATCCACGCCGACGTTATGAGAACGAGTGAGGAAGCCATCGATCTTGCTGTTGGGCGACTCAGCCGAGATCGGTCGCTGCTGCCAGCCGGTTGACGCCGACGCCACCCCGTACTCCGTCCTCCACCAGCTCCGAAAATCTGCAGTTTTTTCTACATCAGAAGAAAGCTGCTTTGGAACAACACCGTGGACATGAGGACCGAGTATGTAGATGCATTCATCTTATTACGAAACAGGCCATCCATATGAAGACAGGAAAATAGAAGAGGGAATTCGTATCCTGCAATGGAAGAAGAAATGAACCGATCAGTGATCAATGACGATCAGTATGTCTGCTGCTTGTGAGCGGAATCGATCAACTAGCAAAGTGTGCTAGTATTCTGAGAGTTTCAGTCGAGAAATAGCCCACCAGACTTCGCAGCGGCTCCTGGTGGGCTATTTCGCGGCTTTTCACGAAACGGACAAGAAATAGTCGAGAAATAACCGAGAAAAATTATAAGTAACCTAAAGTAACCGAAACGTAGCCGTCGCCGGCTCGCCGAGCCGTAATCCGGAGCCGCCAGCGGTTGGGCGGGGCCTCCAGAGGCTGAGCGAGGTCCAAGTATCTCAAACCTGGGTAATCGAAACCACGGAGGAGTTGAGATCTGAATCATGCCTCTGGAATGCGTCGTATACATACCTGGAGAGCATTATTTCTCGGCTATTCCGCGGCGAGCATTATTTCGCGGCTATTTCTTGGCCGAAAACTCGCAGATTATCATGCGACGAAAGCCTGAAGCTACTGGAACGCTTTGGCGAGACAGCCTTGAAGTCAGGGATAACGGTATTCACAGGATGATAATCATGGATACAATGTTTTGCACTGCAGTTCTGCAGAATGCATGGACTATAACTAAAACATGAACGATGGACACACTTTTCTGACACGGTGGTTGACGGAAGTAGCTGGAATAACTTGGGGAAGACGGTTTCCTGTGCAGTTTTCGCATATTCTCTGGGACTACCTGTGGCATACCATCCTATTTAGCGGGAATTCTCGAAATCGAAATTCTGCCCGGACCCTGCCTTTGAGGCAGATTGCAAGGAACCAGAGCTTGTTTGCACCTTGACCTTAACAAGCCGCGAATAGGGTGCGTGAACCAAACAAAAATCGTTATTTTGGTCCGGCCGTAGAGTAGCGACCCTCTCGAACGAGAAATCTCAACTCTCCGAAATAAGCGACAAAAAATCGAGCACCCATTTCCTCCACCCACTTCAGTGTTTCCGGTCTCAATAGAAACGAGTCCCATAACGGATCTTGAAAAAAAATCTACATTCTTCCCTATGTCATCGGTCTAGTTTTATGGTGTGGCCTGCTCCGGTGCGATGGCTGCAAACGATGAGGAAAAACAAGCGCGAGACAACTCGTCCAGGAAATTATCACCGACAGAATTCGCATTCTTTGAGAGGCCATGACTCCGTTCGCATTAGGGCTATTCTGGAGACCAAGATGATTAACGCAGATTTCTCTCTAAGGCCTAGTTTTTGACTGCATCTCTGCTGTTTTTCATCGCAGCGATTTTGCACCCGCTGCTGCAGCGATGTAGCAGCGGCAGCGATTCTATTCATAGTGCATAGCCTCACGGATGATCGAAGAAATTCAATCAATCAGTGAAATTAGTGGCTGGTATTTATCAATAACACGGTTCGACCCGTAAACACTGACCTTTTCATGTGAAAGGGTAAACGTTCACTAGACGAAACGTGTCATTCGCTGGCAATCGCTCCATCGCTGCCATTTTGGCGGCGATGGAGCGACGGTCAGCGACCATTGAGAATCGCTCTTCAAGCAGCGATGCAGCAAAACATAGAATTTCGCCGCCGCGATCACAATTGGAGCGGCTTTCCATTACGCGCGATGAAAAAGGAACAGTTGTCCCTCGCATGGCCGCAGCGACCACCTGCAGTCAAAACTAGGCTAAAGAGAATAAAGAAAACTGGAAAACGATTCTAAAATCGAACTGACAGTAAAGCTTGTCTGCTCCTTACAAAGCCTTGAATAATATGATTGCACTGAATCAAGTGACTTGAAGCGTGCTAACATCATGTTTCTGAGGTTCTGAGCGAAGATGTGACCGCACGTCTGTGAGTGCGAACGCTATCATCGCTCATTGCCCGGGCACCTCTTCAGTTTCCAGTGTTTTAAAATGTGGATTTAGGAATCCGCCGGTGATGAGCATCCAGCTGGCTTAACGAGGCTTCTGCGCACATCAATCGATTGAAGAAGGCAACCAAGAATAGCAACATCGGTCATATGAGTCTTGTGGTTTGTCCTTTGCTTCCATTCGTTGCCGGAGTGGGGATAAGGGCTCTCTAAACATCGATGAAGGAGCTTGGACGAGATTCACGTTCTGACGCGACGCGCGCGGAGGATTTCCGTTACATTTATTTCTTCGCTAGAGCGCGTTTACCACAAGCTCCCAAATCCCACGGCATTTTTTTGTTCTGATAGTCCCTCTCATGATTTTTTAAGCTATGGAAGCTTCCACACGAAAATATTGGCTTTCACCACAAGGAGCTTATACCACCAGCGACCGCGCGGTGTAATTCTTCGGAGTGAGAGCTGCGATGAGCACGCTTGGATCCCACATCACAAACGATTCTGAAAAAGCACATAGCATCCGGAATGGCCAGGCTGACTAATCTGACTGATAGTATACTCTATACCAAACCAGATGGCAAGCGAAGAGTTCAAAGAAGCAGCCCTTCCTCTGCATCTCTGACATTTTTTGGATTACGGTAAGACGTCGCGTACGCAAATCACGCAGCATGTCTTACCGTAATTCAGAAACAGAATTCAACGTGTTATCCATATCCTGAAACACTGTACCTGTCACGTAAACAAGAGTATCTGCATCGAGGGAGAGCACCAAGAGTATTTTGAGCGAAAAAAAAACGCAAAAGAGTAATGAAGTATGTGGAAAAAAAAGAAATGAGAATGTGAAAATCTTGTTGAATTCTGTTTCGGGATTACGGTAAGACATGCTGCGCAATTTGCGTACGCGACGTCTTACCGTAATGTGAAAATGTCAGACGCAAAGGGAGCGCTGCTTTTTTGGACTCTTCGCTCGCCATCTTGTTTGGTGCAGGGTATATGTAGGTTACTTGTTAGTTGAGGAGCAGGACATCACCGTGCATAAGAAATGGTCTTGCTATTTTTTCGACGTAAGCATCATGAAAATAATCAGGGAAATCTTTTCTGCTCACGCATTTCTAGTTGAAATGGAGATTAGACCCTGTTGGAGACCTCAGAAGCTACTGGCAATTTCTGAAGTGGAAGTGTGTCTTATGTTCTGTTTTCGAATGAGAAGTTTTGGAAATTATTCTCTTTATGAGAATAGACCACATTTTTATGGCCATGCTACAGAGGTATTTGGTTTTGAACCGGCCACGCGCGCAACTGCTTTTTCGAGATTTAAGGCTAGGGTGAACGTATAAATTAGGTCTAAATTGAATTGAAAAGAGCGCAAGATGTTGATATTCATGTCAAAAAATGGTTTAGAATGGTTTCCTAGGATTTGAGAAAATGTGAAGTACCCCAAGTTTTTTCTATTGATCTCCTTTTTTTTCAGACGGCGTTCACGATCTTGTCAGTAAGCTTAAACAGGCCGCTCCTATTCCAATTTGAACTTGATACCTTAACTTTAAAGGGTACCTCAGTCGTGGGTTTACATATAAAATAGCCGTGGAGCGCGGAAACTGCTTAGGCATAACACGGCTGCTGTGTGGGTGGATCTGCAGCTAACTAACACAGGTCTCTGGGGAGTAAGTAATGAACTTGTCAGATTCCGTACTCATGGCACGTCATCGATCGATAATCACTGTTATCGATTTTCGCGCTTATCGCGCAAAATCCGGCGAGGAGTGGCCTTTGTTGATGGGTGCGGGTCTCTTGGTTGGGGAATTTTACTCATAAACATTATCGATTAATACCAATCAAAAAAATCGATTTTCACCTGCTGCGCAAAGTCCGGCGATGATGGGTATTTTTTACGGTTGTGGGTAATAAGTTTCAGAAATTGTACTCATACGACAATATAGTGTGTTAGGGGTTTCATCATTCCAAAATGGAAATCGTGCAGCGAAATTGAAGTCAGAAAGGGAACCTTCGTGGGAATTATGTGGAAATTCTGAGAATTTAGCTTCCTGGCAAAAGTAACGATTTGGTAATGGTCATAAAAAATATTTCCAAAACGTCTTGAAATATCTAAAAAATGATTTGGCTTAAAATAGCCTGGAGTAATAAAAAAGTCAGGAAATGAAGTGAAATAACCAAAAATACGATTCGGTGGTCGATCATTTCACAAGCTTCTCCGTCAAACTTATCAAAACGAAATCAAGCGTGCAACCGAAACATTGAGCCATTTTTGAAAGCTGTAATAAGGGAATCAACAAAGGTACTGTGCTTATCCGGGCCAAATTTCGGTCCGCAATTGCGTCTTGACACGCTTTGCGGTCGCACGCGCTCGAGCCAAACGGGTTTCCAGCGCCAAAGCCGACTCCATGTGGCTTTTTTATACCAATTTATTTAGCTTCCAGTTTCCAAAACTCATCTAGAGTCAGCAGATCGGCGACTGCGGCGCTGGAAGCTCTTCTGACTCGGAAGCATGCGGCCGCAAAGCGTGTCGAGACGCAATTGCGGACCGGAATTTGGCCCAGATAAGCACAGTAATATCGTTCTCTGAGCCAAATTTCAGTCTGCGATTGCGGACTACGGCTGTTGCATCACGCGACACGTGATAATCATGCTGGGAGAAAGGTGAATCGTGCCGGGAACAAATGGTCCAAGCACGATTCTCACGTGTTGCATCATGCAATAGCCGTAGTCCGCAAATGCGGACCGGACTTTGGCCCAGATAACGACAGTAGATGAACGCGACCCTGCATTCCATATCGTGCTTGATTTCGCTTCGATAAGTTTAACCGAGAAGCTTGTGAAATGATCGACCACCAGATCCTCTTTTTTGGTTATTTCACTTCATCTCATAACTTTTTTACTGCTTCAGGCTATTTTACGCAAAATCATTTTTTTTTATATTTCAAGATATTTTAGAATTTTTTTGACTTCTAAATGACATTGCCAAATCGCTACTTTTGCCCGGAAGCTAAATTTTCAGACATTGCTTTATCATTCTGCATATTCACAGAGAAAAGTCTATGATTTCAGATAAGCCTTACGGATGAAATCATGTAGTCGATCTCCCAAAGCATTCTTCGCAATGGTTGTCAAGTGAGACGACTTTCGCTGGTATCTATCGTCAGTGAGACACCCACGGCATCGCTCCAATTCTTTCAAGACATCCGTCCCAGAATTGTTGAGATCAACGAGCTTAGCTCAACTCACAAGCATTTCGGCCCGGAGTTCAGTCGATATCTGGCTTCGCGAGAAGCATTCAGTGTTCGTGGGATATGTTATAACACCGTTATTGAAATCAACGACGAAATCCTCAATGATATAGAGGCGAAGGAGTTCTACATACGTCTGCAGAACCGTATAACCGCCTTCGGATTACAGACATTCATCAGGGTCAGCTCATGTACTAAATAATTTGAGGCTCTCTTAACAGTGACATTTTGGAAATTTGCAAGGGAAGTGTACAAAGCGTATGTTGGATCTGCGGAAACGAATAGTATTGCTAGTACCCTTTGGGCATATTTAATAGAACTGCGCAGTACCTCGTCCCGAGTCGCAGGTTCGAGAGAAGTTTTAAGCCCAAAGAGGTAATTTTTGTGCTTCTTTTAGCTCCCAAAACGCGCATTAGTCTTTGAAGAATCCGGAGACGGATCTAATAGATGTGTTCAGCGCCCAAAACTACCCCCCTGAGCAAAGTTTGGGGGAAGCCCATTTTCCAAACTTTGAGACTGAACGCAGACTGAACGCGTTTTGGACTTGTACGGATTTTCGGTTGAGCGTTTATACATATCAATTAGGAGTTCTGTAAGCGCTTCTGAAGAAATGTTCCAGATTTGACTGAAAGTCTCTCCAGGTTTTTTTCTAGGGGGCGCTGATCACGAATGTGAGGTTCGTTCGACGATTTTTGAAGGTTTTGGGCTGAATTCGCTCGAAGCATCCCAGCGGGGGGAAATTTTAAGGGCAAAACGCCACTCTTGAGATCTCCGGATTTTTTCGATAGATATGTCGCAAAATAATTCTCTGGGGGTAATTTGATAAGTTTAACACGAATCTGAATTTCGTTTGCCAATTTTCTACAGACTACGGTAGATTACGGTAGGTATACGGAAGTTGGGGGTGTGTATACAAGTCTGTTGGTACCTGCTCGTTGGTGCCCCTGCTTCTACTGAACCCAACAGACGTCTGAGTGTACACAGGGAACGTTCGAGCGTTATAGCGTGCACAACTATATCGCGAAAGTATCCCGCACATTGCATAAAGGTGTCGCCGTCCGGCACACTAAGGCCTCTGGTCCATAAAACCTTAGGATCCGTACCTAGGGAGTTCATGGAGTCTTTGGTCACAAGCCACTGTTTCGCCACCCTGAACTGTCGATCGCTGTCGAGTGATATCCAAAAAACTGCACTGTCCAGACTTCTGAGCTATTTCCATGCACCGTTTGCTGCTTTGCAGGAACTCCGCCTCAAGGATAGACCCGTCATCAGCGTCGGAGAGTACACCATCTACTGCGGTAACTCTGACGATAGGAGAGTAGGAGGCTGTGCAATAGCTGTAAGGAAGGATTTCAATGGTATGGTCAAGGAGTTTGGCTCAACGTCGTGCTGGAATGCATTCGTACGACTGCGGGATCACAGAGGATTCAATCTGTGGATAGTGAGTGCTCATGCGCCCACTGAAACCGCCGAAGACAATTCGAAGGATGCGTTTTATGAGAAACTCAAAACGTTGCTGGCCAGGAAACCTTGTCAACATGCTGTTGTCGTGGGGATTGACGCAAATGCGAAGATGGGACTTGATCAGGAATCCGAAGTACTCGGTAAATGGTTCTACCCAGTGGAGCAAACATCGGACAATGGCTACCGCCTTGTCGGCTTTTGTGAACGCAGTGGTCTGATTATTGCATCGACATTCAAGAGGAATCATCGCCGCCATCAGCTTACGTGGCAGGGACCAACCCAGCTATCTCCAGAAGAGCAGCGAAAGCGGATGATGACAACTTTGAAACTACAGCTTGACTATATCCTGACGAGGAATATTCCAGTATCGGACATTCAAAGATCTAGAGCTGTGCGGGATGTCGCATCCAATTCGGATCACCGTCCTGTTCTGTTGAACTTCACTGCGAGGATTCATAAGAGGAAGCGAGGGGCTCAGCCTCTCCAGAGGATTGACATGACAAGTCTCAGAGATGAAGAGTGCAGAAGCAATTTTCGACAACGCGTTTCTATTCACATCGGAGTACGGACTAAGAAGAAACTTTGCGACGCGGATTCTTTTGTCAAGTGCATCCAGGACGCTTCGAAAGAGGCACTCCCGGTTGTACAGCCCAGGAAGAAGCTCGCCTACGTCTCAGAAGAAACAACATCTACCTACAACAGAGTATGTGCTCTCCGAACTGCAGGAAACTTCGTGGAGGGGAAGCGTCTGAGGAGGAAGTTGCGTCTGCAGCTTCAAAGTGACCGCGAGCGAGAGTGGACGTGTAGAGCTGAGGAGTTCGAGAAGGCTTGGGAGGAGAAGAATCCGAGGAAAGCCTACACGTTGCTGCGACAGTATAGCGGGAAGATGAAGAGATGTTCTCCTGTCTTGAACACTACCAATGGAGTTGCAGTTGGTGATGCGACGCTGCCAATATGGAAGGATTACTTCAGTTCACTATTGAATCGTCCAGCGCCATCAGTACCTGAGCTCCCGCATGTTCAGAGAGCACATTACGATGTCAGTGAGGACCCGCCGACTGAGTCTAAAGTTTAGGATTGTGTCCGGAAAATGAAGAATGTAAAACTGGTGGAGATGACATCACTGCTGAAATGCTGAAAGCTCTTCCTCCGTCTGGGATTGGTGAAATGACCAACACCATCCGTGCTATATGGATGAGCGAGAGGATACCCGATTCGTGGAGACATGCGATCATCGTACCTCTTCACAAGAAGCTATCCGTCACGGATCCTAAGAACTACAGAGGAATCTCTCTACTTCGTGTCATGTACAAGGTTTTAGAACGTATCATTCTCGAGCGACTTATCAAACATCGTGAAAGAACGACCAGAGATGAGCAAGCCGGTTTTCGACCTGGAAGATCGACCATCGACCAAGTGTTCGTCGTGAGAAGAGTAATTAAATCGTGGCAGCGGTATTCGAAGCCATTACAGCTTGCTTTTTCGGACTTTGAAGCCGCGTTCGACTCTCCTCATCGTGATCGATTGCTCAATGCTCTGCGAGCAGATGGAGTCCCGGAAAGGTATGTTCGGTTAATCGAGGACATGAACAAAGGAACAACAGCAGCAGTTTGTACACCTGTCGGATTTACGTCAGCTTTCGAGGTGAAAACAGGAGTAAGGCAAGGAGCCGTTGCAGGACCTTTTCTTTTCAACTTCGTCGTTGATGACATCATGCGTAGAGTTGCAGAACAGTTTCCTGCGGATGTGATCCTAACACCATCAGGACGCTCCCTTGTCGACCTGGAGTACGCCGACGACATTGTGTTATTCGCTGAAAACAACGCAAAACTGCAAAGGATTGTAAACCTCGTTTCAAAGTATGCCGCAGCCTATGGACTTCGTCTTCGTCCCGACAAATGCAAGCAGATGTGGGTCTCTCAGAGGCCTTCAACGGGAGTTTGTGTGGACGGACAACGTATCGAACTGGTGGACGATTTCTGTTATTTGGGCTGTTTCCTGAAGAACGATGGTAGTTATACAGCGGATATTCGACAACGATGTGCGAAAGCTGCGTCTACATTTAATTCTTTAACCAAGTGTTTGTGGTCTACCACCATCGCGAAGGAAGTCAAGTTGCGCGTCTACCTATCCGCTATTCGCCCTATCATGATGTACGGATCGGAGACGTGGGCAGCACCGAAGACGCAGATGGAAAGGTTGGATTGCACGGAGAGGAAGCTTTTTAGGCGTTTGCTTGGATATTTCTGACCGCGTGTATGCCATAACGAAGACCTTTACAAGGAAATCGACGCAGTACATCAACGCTTGACACGAGGGAGGTGCCAGCATCTCCTAACGCCATCTCAAGCAGCAATGGAAAGTCGACTTTGACTGCTCGGGCATATACTAACAAGAACGCCGGATCGTCTCGTACAACACGCTTTAAGAATGCTTCCAAATCCTGTCTGATAACGGCCACCTGGGCGTAGGCGAAAGTTCTGGGCGGATGTGGTTAAAGAGGATTTGAAGTCACTCGGTATCGAAAGACAGTTCAGGCGCGATGTTTCGTTTCGCAGGAAATGGAATAGTGACAGCTGGATGGAATGTGTTCAAATTGTGGCTGAAGACCGTGAAAAATGGACACGGCTGACTACTAGGACGGCACACCTCGGTGAAGATGCGGAATGACCGCGTCAGGCGAAAGCCAACCGATCAAGTCAAGTAAGTAAGTCAAATACGGAAGTTAGATCAAAGTCTCATATTTGACTCAGAATTCGTATCCGGGGGTTATTCGGGTAGGTGAATAAGAATTTGATGTCCAATTGCCGATTTTCGAATATTTAAGGTAGGCTTTGCCCCCTAAATTGCATATCACCTAACGTAACCTACAGTAAACCTCAGAGTTCTGAGAAACGGACCCCAGATTCGTTTTCAGCACCCTAGATCACCTCCACATACAACTTTTTAGCAAAATCCGAAAACAAATTTCAAAACACCCCAAAAAATTTTCGACCATTTAGCGAAACTTTAAAAACGATCATAACTTTTTGGAACCAGCTGCTCGTGGCGGGATACTGCAAAGTTCAACTATACTTGCTCAAGAGATACTGGCCATATATTTCGTTTCAGCGGATCCACGCTTTGTATACTTCCCTTGTTAGTAAAAGATGAATGAAAACGATAACGAAGCGTTTGAACTGCAACTTTTTACAGAGAATCGCTGACGGTGAACGCAAAATTGATGCGTGCTTGGTTCGTACAAATTTCAACGTCAACGAGATCGACTATCCCATGATGCCTGGATACGAAATTGCCGTCGATGGCTCCTGGGTTAAAATAAAAAGGATAGGCGCCCGTCTATTGCTACCTAGCGAAAAAAGGTCTTCAAGATGGAATCCGTTATGGTGAGCAAAAGCACCATGGGCTCATACTAAGGCAACCTTACAACTTTCCAGACCTCACATAAACTCTGGGGAGTTTCTGGTGACCTGTCGATTTCTATTCTCACAGCAGCGGAGCGATCGGCCTCGTCGAAATATAACTGGCGAAAAAGAGGCTCCGACGTAAAAGCATCGAGAGCCCACTAGGAAAGCCCCAGAGTTTATACATTTATTGTTTCCTCTAATTGTGAATGTCACGTGCTTCTGTTTTTCGGTGATTCACACAGCAAATTGGGGTAGTGTCTATACTAGAATATAATGTCTGTCCGGAACAAACTGTCCGCCCACGCGGTCGGGGTGCGTGTCGTGCGGTTTTCCAGAAAACGTTTTTCAAACGAGCTTTCCCACCGCTCCAAGCAACGGACTGGGATATTATTCGCTATTCCTGTGATAATCCTGCTGATAGATTTCAAGGTCCAGAAAATGCCTTCGCCGCTCCCGGTCCACACGCACGCCGACCGCGTGGACAGACAGTTTGATTCGTATGAACTTTACAACAAGCGGATTCATTTTTGGAAATGCCGATCACCATTGTTGTGTTGACATTTGATGTCTATTATGTTTTTTTTCTTTTCTTTATTCTATGGCATAGTCTAGTTGTGTAGTAAACAAAAAAATTAAATATTTACTATTTTCGATTTCCTCCGTGCTTCGAAGTATCTGTGGCTCAATAGGTCTTTTTTTTGCGAATTCGTTATGAGTTCTTGTTGATTTGGAACCTTTGTCATCCCTGTATGCATGAAGATTTCATTTTTACTTTTAAGATTTCCAAGATTAATCATAAATATTTGTCTGTGACGAGCGTTCTTATTTTTGTATTATTGATTATCTATTCAATGTACCTAAATTTTTAATGTTGTTTACGCGTTTTCAATGAACACGGACGAAGCTAGGCGCAATCCCTTTGGAGAGGGTTTGAGTTATAGACTCCACAGTCGAGACTGTCAGTTTGAGCGGTCGGCGAGCGACTGCATGAAACTAGGCGAACATTAGTTTCATTTTTTTCATGCAAAAAAAATAGTTACTTGCATTTATTTCTATTCTCACTTTTTTCATTTTTTATTATTTTTCGATTTTTTAATAATCGAATAAAAAAGTCGATTTTTTATTCGAAAAGTCGGATATTCGAAAAAGTGCGATATCCGGCAGTAGTCGAAAAGTCGCATGTTTGATATAACTTTTATTCATACAAGTATAATGAGAAGCGACGAAGCTTTATATTGTAGGAAATATGATTTTTCTTCAATTCTCTTCCATTTCCGTTTCCGAAAATTTTGAGGATTTCCGCACAGCCCTATCCAACTGATTTTTAGTCTTTTCGACTTTAAAATCTCATTCTTAAATTTTGCTCCAAAGTGTATAGAGGGATCGTACAAAGAAAGGTCAAATGAAGAAAATGGGACTTTTTCGTGGAGATCTCGGATACGTTAGGTACTCTAAATTGTCTCTGCTGACGATGTTAGGACGATTGAGCATACTTTTCTGGCGAGTGTGTACAATACTCCATTTATGAGGCGACAAAGTTCGATGTATCCTCTTTTTTTCCTCAAGAAAAAACATTTAAAATTAAACTGCGGCTGGCGCGGCGGTTTGAAGCTCACCAGCGCCTGGCTGGTAATTACAGTTTATGAAGGGGTGCCTCCCAACCCCAGTCCTCCATGACTGCCTAAACAAATATAATCATGTGAACATCCCGGTTTTTTTTTTCAAATTCGTTTGTGCCCCTTTTACTGCATTTTCGAAGTGAAAAAGGACAGTGCAGAACTGACAGTTCCATAAGTGGTTGGTCCTAGTAAAAAGTAATGCTAGTCCAGCTCGAATTACTGTCCCTTTAGGCATCTTTCATAATCCTCACCGCAAGCGCGGCCCGCGCGTGACGCGCGGGAGGGGCGGTGGACTATGAAAGTTCTTACCGCGCGGGAGGGCGTTAAGAACTTTCATAGTTCATCAGCACCGCCATAGCGGCGCCGCTCAAACCGCCGTGGCGGTTTTACCGTTTCAATCAATAATTGCTTCTCGAATTGAGTCCACTCCTACATAAATAATTCTGGGACTATCCTGCGCCACCGCATACGCACTTTCCGCTCGTCCCGCGCGTGCCGCGCAGTGAAAAGTTTCATAGTCCACCGCTCGTGCCGCGCGTGCCGCGCTTGCGGTGAGGACTATGAAAGATGCCTTAGGAGCGAAACTTCGGTCCGCCATTGTGGACAAACCCTGTTGCAGCACGCAGCTAGAACAGCGGTTGTCCGCAATTACAGACTAGAATTTCCTTACGAAAAGGACATCAAATCAATGCTTTGTGTGGACATGCGCGCCCAGCGTACGTCATTATGCAGCCGTTATTTCGTTGTCGTTGTGTGTAGTTATAGTTGTGTGTATTTCCCCCCGACCACTGAGGGGCCGACAGACGACGAATTTCGTTTTAGACTGTTTAGAGTAATGAACGCACCGCTCAAGAATGTCACAGATCAAACATCGAATCCACGGGTAGGTTAAAAGAAGTTCATACAAGTCCAACATCTAGGATAACTATTTGCCATTTCAGATCTTTCCCTGGCGCTATCTCCCTAATGAGCTGAAGCTCAAAGTCCTGCAAAAGCTTAGCCGAAGGGATATCGACTCTTGCTGTCTGGTCAGCCGCGCCATGTCGACCCTGATCAAAGCCAATCAGCGTTCGATTAAGAAAAGAAAGTTGGCGCTCACGATTGGAGAGGTTGTTTCTTTATGATCAGATCGACACCAGGGGCCGGATTCATCAAAGAGTTTTGGTGTAAGTTATACGCCGGGTTTATTAAACTCTACACTAAGTCTCAGAACTAACCCCAAATGCGATTCATGAAGTTTTACCCTGCTGGAGTAACGAATACCCTGCGACGTATATTTAAAAACCCGTTGTGCACTCGCGTACACGTAAAATCACGAATCGAGAACGATGCGTCCCACTTATTCCCTCGCGCGCTTGTGCGGAGCGAGGGTAGAGAAAGCGAGAAGTGTGGGAAGAAGGAGACGCAGAGTACGCGCGCCGACGTACGCGAAGAACGGAAATAAATCACACTTGGAAACAGAGGATAAATTCGACGGTGATTGCTCAGCGAACCACAATTTCGAACGGATTCTCCACGGACAGGGATTACTGACAATTTTCAAGATGATCTGCTTTTTTTGAATTTTTTTTCTCCAATCCTAATGAATTTTTCCATCATTTGCACACCAATTTTTGAAAGAATCAAACCTTTGAAAAGATCTCATTCTGAGTCTTTTTAATTGTTTTATTTCGATTGTTTTTTATTTCATCTATTCATTTTTTTTTGCTTTTAGAATGCGTCTTACAACTAAGAACATGCTCAAATCGGATCTAAGAATAATTCTATCAAAAAGGGGTCTCCCAAGCAAAAGAGGTTTGGTTGGCGTCAGAAACGTTCCAACAAAAAGGGAACAATAGGTAAGTAGAATGAGGAGAGTCTACAAAAAGTGAACAATATTTTCTCAGACTGATTTTCCTGGCCGATACTTCTTAACAGCGAAAACAGACCGTTGCGGTGTTCTACACGAAAGCACTCTGTAGTTCCAAAAATGGTCTTGATTACGCGAGAACCGTTTGAATGAAAGTGCATGTAAACCTAATACTTACCATCAGAATAGAAGATGATGCCAAAATCATAGACGGACGGTTAGCTCCAGTTGCTACGAGAAGCGAAACCAAAGTGCAGCATCTAATGAGAGTATTTTCTTATAATCTCGTCAAAATTGAAGTCCATACTTGAAAACCACTGAACTCTTCCTCGTGAAATACCACAACGGTTTGTTTTTGCTGTTAGAGAAGTATCGGCCAGGAAAATCAGTCTGAGAAAATATTGTTCACTTTTGTAGACTCTCCTCATTCTACTTACCTATTGTTCCCTTTTTGTTGGAACGTTTCTGACGCCAACCAAACCTCTTTGCTTGGGGAGACCCTTTTGATAGAATTTTTCACTTTTTCTTGATATTACGAAGTAATTTCTCTGAAAAATCTTCAATATTTTTCAAATAACATGGATTGCTATAATAATCAGTAAGCAACAAACTTGTTGCGCACGCTACAAATGAAGCGCTACTCACTTCCCACGACGTCCTGATGACGTCAGAAGATGCCCTATGCACTTGGCACCACCTTGGCACGACGTCCTGATGACGTCATCAGATGCCCTATGTACTTTAGATGACACCCTGATGACGTCATCAGATGATCTATGTACTTTACATGACATCCTGATGACGTCATCATATGCCCTATGTACTTTAGATGACACTCTGATGACGTCATCAGATGCCCTATGTACTTTACATGACATCCTGATGACGTCATCAGATGCCCTATGTACTTTACATGACATCCTGATGACGTCATCAGATACCTTATGTACTTTACATGACATCCTGAAGACGTCATCAGATGCCCTATGTACTTTACATGACATCCTGATGACGTCATCAGATGCCTTATGTACTTTACATGACATCCTGAAGACGTCATCAGATGCCCTATGTACTTTACATGACACCCTGATGACGTCATCAGATGCGTTATGTACTTTACATGACACCTGATGACGTCATCAGGTGATGACGTCATCAGATGCCCTATGTACTTTACATGACACCTGATGACGTCATCAGATGCCTATGTACTTTACATGACATCCTGATGACGTCATCAGATGCCTATGTACTTTACATGACACCTGATGACGTCATCAGATGCCTATGTACTTTACATGACATCCTGATGACTTCATCAGATGCCCTATGTACTTTACATGACACCCTGATGACGTCATCAGGTGCCTATGTACTTTACATGACATCCTGATGACGTCATCAGATGCCCTATGTACTTTACATGACACCCTGATGACGTCATCAGATGCCTATGTACTTTACATGACACCTGATGACGTCATCAGGTGCCCTACATGTACTTTACATGACATCCTGATGACGTCATCAGGTGCCTATGTACTTTACATGACACCTGATGACGTCATCAGATGCCTATGTACTTTGGGTGACCCCTGATGACGTCATCAGATGCCTATGTACTTTACATGACACCCTGATGACGTCATCAGGTGCCCTATGTACTTTACATGACATCCTGATGACGTCATCAGGTGCCTATGTACTTTACATGACACCCTGATGACGTCATCAGATGCCTATGTACTTTACATGACATCCTGATGACGTCATCAGATGCCCTATGTACTTTACATGACACCTGATGACGTCATCAGGTGCCCTATGTACTTTACATGACATCCTGATGACGTCATCAGGTGCCCTATGTACTTTACATGACACCCTGATGACGTCATCAGGTGCCTATGTACTTTACATGACATCCTGATGACGTCATCAGATGCCTATGTACTTTACATGACACCCTGATGACGTCATCAGGTGCCCTTATGTACTTTACATGACATCCTGATGACGTCATCAGATGCCCTATGTACTTTACATGAAACCCTGATGACGTCATCAGGTGCCTATGTGCTTTACATGACATCCTGATGACGTCATCAGATGCCCTATGTACTTTACATGACACCTGATGACGTCATCAGGTGCCCTATGTACTTTACATGACATCTCTGATGACGTCATCAGATGCCCTATGTACTTTACATGACACCTGATGACGTCATCAGGTGCCTATGTACTTTACATGACACCCTGATGACGTCATCAGGTGCCCTATGTACTTTACATGACATCTGATGACGTCATCAGATGCCCTACTGCTACATGACACCCTGATGACGTCATCAGATGCCCTATGTACTTTACATGACACCCTGATGACGTCATCAGGTGCCCTATACTTTACATGACATCCTGATGACGTCATCAGATGCCTATGTACTTTACATGACACCTAATGACGTCATCAGATGCCCTATGTACTTTACATGACACCCTGATGACGTCATCAGATGCCCTATGTACTTTACATGACATCCTGATGACGTCATCAGATGCCTATGTACTTTACATGACACCCTGATGACGTCATCAGATGCCCTATGTACTTTACATGACACCCTGATGACGTCATCAGATGCCCTATGTACTTTACATGACACCCTGATGACGTCATCAGATGCCTATGTACTTTACATGACACCTGATGACGTCATCAGATGCCTATGTACTTTACATGACACCCTGATGACGTCATCATCAGATGCCCTATGTACTTTACATGACACCCTGATGACGTCATCAGGTGCCTATGTACTTTACATGACACCCTGATGACGTCATCAGGTGCCTATGTACTTTACATGACATCCCTGATGACGTCATCAGATGCCCTATGTACTTTACATGACACCCTGATGACGTCATCAGGTGCCTATGTACTTTACATGACACCCTGATGACGTCATCAGGTGCCTATGTACTTTACATGACATCCTGATGACGTCATCAGATGCTCCTATGTACTTTACATGACACCCTGATGACGTCATCAGATGCCCTATGTACTTTACATGACACCCTGATGACGTCATCAGGTGCCTATGTACTTTACATGACATCCTGATGACGTCATCAGATGCCTATGTACTTTACATGACACCTAATGACGTCATCAGATGCCCTATGTACTTTACATGACACCCTGATGACGTCATCAGGTGCCTATGTACTTTACATGACACCCTGATGACGTCATCAGGTGCCTATATGCTTTATGACACCCTGATGACGTCATCAGGTGCCCTATGTACTTTTACATGACACCCTGACGTGATGACGTCATCAGGTGCCCTATGTACTTTACATGACATCCTGATGGCGTCATCAGATGCCCTATGTGCTTTACATGACACCCTGATGACGTCATCAGGTGCCCTATGTACTTTACATGACATCCTGATGACGTCATCAGATGCCCTATGTACTTTACATGACACCCTGATGACGTCATCAGATGCCTATGTACTTTACATGACATCCTGATGACGTCATCAGATGCCTATGTACTTTACATGACATCCTGATGACGTCATCAGATGCCCTATGTACTTTACATGACACCCTGATGACGTCATCAGATGCCCTATGTACTTTACACTGACACCTGATGACGTCATCAGATGCCTATGTACTTTACATGACACCTGATGACGTCATCAGATGCCTATGTACTTTACATGACACCCTGATGACGTCATCAGATGCCTATGTACTTTAAATGACACCCTGATGACGTCATCAGATGCTATGTAGTTTACATGACACCTGATGACGTCATCAGATGCACTATGTACTTTACGCGTGACACACCTGATGACGTCATCAGATGCACTAGGTACTTTACATGACATCCTGATGACGTCATCATATGCCCCATGTACTTTACATGACACCCTGATGACGTCATCAGATGCCCTATGTACTTTCCATGACACCCTGATGACGTCATCAGATGCCCTATGTACTTTACATGACACCCTGATGACGTCATCAAATGCCCTATGTACTTTACATGACATCCTGATGACGCCATCAGATGCCTATGTACTTTACATGACACCCTGATGACGTCATCAGATGCCCTATGTACTTTACATGACACCCTGATGACGTCATCAGATGCACTATGTACTTTACATGACATCCTGATGACGTCATCAGATGCCGTAAGTACTTTACATGACACCCTGATGACGTCATCAGATGCCCTATGTACTTTACATGACAACCTGATGACGTCATCAGATGCCTATGTACTTTACATGACACCTGATGACGTCATCCAGATGCCCTATGTACTTTACTATGACACCTGATGACGTCATCAGATGCCCTATGTACTTTTACATGACATCCTGATGACGTCATCAGATGCCTATGTACTTTACATGACACCTGATGACGTCATCAGATGCCGTATGTACTTTACATGACACCTGATGACGTCATCAGATGCCTATGTACTTTACATGACACCCTGATTTGACGTCATCAGATGCCTATGTACTTTACGTGACACCCTGATGACGTCATCAGATGCCCTATGTACTTTACGTGACATCTTGATGACGTCATCAGATGCCCTATGTACTTTACATGACACCTGATGACGTCATCAGATGCCCTATGTACTTTACATGACACCTGATGACGTCATCAGATGCCCTATGTACTTTACATGACATCCTGATGACGTCATCAGATGCTATGTACTTTACATGACACCTGATGACGTCATCAGATGCCCTATGTACTTTACGCATGACACCCTGATGACGTCATCAGATGCCTATGTACTTTACGTGACACCCTGATGACGTCATCAGATGCCCTATGTACTTTACATGACATCCTGGATGACGTCATCAGATGCCCTATGTACTTTAACATGACATCCTGATGACGTCATCAGATGCCTATGTACTTTACATGACACCCTGATGACGTCATCAGATGCCCTATGTACTTTACATGACATCCTGATGACGTCATCAGATGCCTATGTACTTTACATGACACCCTGATGACGTCATCAGATGCCTATGTACTTTACATGACACCTGATGACGTCATCAGATGCCTATGTACTTTACATGACACCTGATGACGTCATCAGATGCCCTATGTACTTTACATGACATCCTGATGACGTCATCAGATGCCTATGCACTTTACATGACACCTGATGACGTCATCAGATGCCCTATGTACTTTACATGACACCCTGATGACGTCATCAGATGCCCTATGTACTTTACGTGACACCCTGATGACGTCATCAGATGCCCTATGCACTTTACATGACACCTGATGACGTCATCAGATGCCCTATGTACTTTACATGACTACTGATGATCATCAGATGCCTATGTACTTTACATGATCACCCCTGATGACGTCAGTCAGATGCCCTATGTGCTACGTGACTGACGTCATCAGATGCCCTATAATACATGACACCCTGTGTGGCGTCATCAGATTTCTGTACTTTACATGACATCCTGATGATAACCAAGTCACCCTATCTTTACATGACATCTCTTGATGTCATCTTGTACGCATGACACCCTGATGACGTCATCAGATGCCCTATGTACTTTACATGACACACCTGATGACGTCATCAGATGCCCTATGTACTTTCTTACATGACACCCTGATGACGTCATCAGAATTGCCCTATGTACTTTTACATGACATCCCTGATGACGTCATCTTATGCCTATGTAACTTTACGACACCTGATGACGTCATCAAGATGCCCTATGTACTTCCTACATGACATCCTGATGACGTCATCAGATGCTTCCTATTACTTTTACATGACACCTGATGACGTCATCAGATGCCCTATGTACTTTACATGACACCCTGATGACGTCATCAGATGCCCTATGTACTATTACAGATGCCTATGTGCTGACCATCCTGATGACGTCATCAGATGCCCTATATTCGCTACTTTACACATGACACCCTGATGACGTCATCAGATGTCCTTATGCTACTTTTGGCGTACGACACTCCTGATGACGTCATCCAGATGCCCTATGTACTTTTACATGACACCCTGGATGACGTCAATCAGATGCCCTATGTACTTTACATGACACCCTGATGACGTCATCAGATGCCCTATTTGTACTACGGCCTATGACGTCATCAGATGCTATGTGTACTTTACATGACTATTGACGTCATCAAATACTGCTGACACTGATAATCTTTATGACACCTGACGTCATCAGATGCCCTTATGTAACACTTTACATACGACACCCTGATGACGTCATCAGATGCCCTATGTAGCTTTACATGACACCTGATGACGTCATCAGATGCCTATGTACTTTACGACACCCTGATGACGTCAGTCAGATGCCCTATGTACTTTACATGACACCCTGATGACGTCATCAGATGCCTATGCACTTACATGACACCTGATGATGTCATATGCCCTGTACACGTGACTTATATGACGTCATCAGTGCCTATGTACTTTAGCTGATGACACCCTGATGACGTCATCCAGATGCCTATGTACTTTACAGCTATTGACACCCTGATGACGTCATCAGATGCCTATGTACTTTACATTTTAACACCCTGATGACGTCATCAGATGCCCTATGTACTTTACACATGACATCCTGATGACGTCGTAGTCTTTATACTTTACGTGACATCTTACACTGTTGGCGATGTCAAATACCTATATTTGACGCTACAGTGGCATTATCAGATGCCCTATGTACTTTACATGACACCCTGATGACGTCATCAGATACTGACACTCACATGACACACCTGATGATAAATGAATTCTTTGACGCCAATTACTTTACGAAGATGACACCCTGATGACGTCATCAGATGCCCTATGTACTTTCTGGCATATGACACCTGATTTGACGTCATCAGATGCTCCTATAATGTACTTTACGGCACCCTGATCATCATATGCTATGTACTTTACGTGACACCCTTGATGACGTCATCAGTATGCCTATGTACTTTACATGACACCCTGATGACGTCATCAGATACCCTATGTACTACATGACACTGATGACGTCATCAGATGCCCTATGTACTTTACATGACACCCGGGATGACGTCATCAGATTTGCCCTTATGCATTTATATTTATTCGATGACGTCATCAGATGCCCTATGTACCTCTTACGTGACAAATCCCTTATGACGTCATCAGATGCCCTATGTACTTCTACATGACATCTTGATGACGTCATCAGACGCCCTATGTACTTTACATGACACCTGATGACGTCATCAGATGCCCTATGTACTTTACATGACACCCTGATGACGTCATCAGATGCCCTATGTACTTTACATGACACCCTGATGACGTCATCAGATCGCCCTATGTACTTTACATGACACCTGATGACGTCATCAGATGCCCTATGTACTTTACATGACACCCTGATGACGTCATCAGATGCCCTATGTACTTTACATGACATCCTGATGACGTCATCAGATGCCCTATGTACTTTACATGACACCTGATGACGTCATCAGATGCCCTATGTACTTTACATGACATCCTGATGACGTCATCAGATGCCCTATGTACTTTTACATGACACCTGATGACGTCATCAGATGCCCTATGTACTTTACATGACACCCTGGATGACGTCATCAGATGCCTCTATGCACTTTACGCACTTTGACACCCTGATGACGTCATCAGATGCACTATGTACTTTTACATGACATCCTGATGACGTCATCATATGCCCTATGTACTTGCTACGTGACACCCTTATGACGTCATCCAGATGCCCTATGTACTTTACATGCACACCTGATGACGTCATCAGATGCCTATGTACTTTACATGACACCCTGATGACGTCATCAGATGCCCTATGTACTTTACATGTGACACTCCTGATGACGTCATCAGATGCCCTATGCACTTTTACATGACACCCTGATGACGTCATCAGATGCCCTATGTACTTTACATGACACCCTGATGACGTCATCAGATGCCTATGTACTTTACATGACACCTGATGACGTCATCAGATGCCCTATGCACTTTACATGACACCCTGATGACGTCATCATATGCCCTATGTACTTTACACGTGACACCCTTTATGAGCGTCATCAGATGCCTATGTACTTTACATGACACCCTGATGACGTCATCAGATGCTTATGTACTTTACATGACACCCTGATGACGTCATCAGATGCCCTATGTACTTTACATGACACCCTGATGACGTCATCAGATGCCCTATGTACTTTACATGACATCCTGACATTGACGTCATCAGATGCCCTATGTACCGATAGCCTGCGACCACTGGCAGTGGCTAGTGGCAGGAACGAGGAACGAGTGGACGAGGAACGAAGGGACGAGGAACGAGGGACGAGGAACTGAGGACGAGGAACAGGACACGAGAGACGCGTTACAGGAAAAACACGAATTTTAGCTAAGCTTCCGCCGATCGTACTTTGTTATTTTTAAAATCGATTTGGCTCAAATTTTGTCAGCTGGTGTCTTCTGAACTCTTTCACTTATATCCAGAAGGAAATCTCTAGAAAATTTGTTTTACAGGTTTTATTAACTACTTTACCAAAATCTAAGTGATCACAAGTGCCAGGCAAAACCAAACCTCTCCAGCCGCTTCGCGGCTGGAGCGATTATGATTATGACGCCCAAACGCAGATCCCGCGAAAGTTGTCATGTAAAGTACATAGGGCATCTGATGACGTCATCAGGGTGTCATGTAAAGTACATAGGGCATCTGATGACGTCATCAGGATGTCATGTAAAGTACATAGGGCATCTGATGACGTCATCAGGGTGTCATGTAAAGTACATAGGGCATCTGATGACGTCATCAGGGTGTCATGTAAAGTACATAGGGCATCTGATGACGTCATCAGGGTGTCATGTAAAGTACATAGGGCATCTGATGACGTCATCAGGTCATGTAAAGTACATAGGGCATCTGATGACGTCATCAGGTGTCATGCGTAAAGTACATAGGGCATCTGATGACGTCATCAGGGTGTCATGTAAAGTACATAGGGCATCTGATGACGTCATCAGGGTGTCATGTAAAGTACATAGGGCATCTGATGACGTCATCAGGGTGTCGCGTAAAGTACATAGGGCATCTGATGACGTCATCAGGTGTCATGTAAAGTACATAGGGCATCTGATGACGTCATCAGGTGTCATGTAAAGTACATAGGGCATCTGATGACGTCATCAGGTGTCATGTAAAGTACATAGGGCATCTGATGACGTCATCAGGGTGTCGCGTAAAGTACATAGGGCATCTGATGACGTCATCAGGTGTCATGTAAAGTACATAGGGCATCTGATGACGTCATCAGGGTGTCATGTAAAGTACATAGGGCATCTGATGACGTCATCAGGTGTCATGTAAAGTACATAGGGCATCTGATGACGTCATCAGGTGTCATGTAAAGTACATAGGCATCTGATGACGTCATCAGGTGTCATGTAAAGTACATAGGGCATCTGATGACGTCATCAGGGTGTCATGTAAAGTACATAGGCATCTGATGACGTCATCAGGATGTCATGTAAAGTACATAGGGCATCTGATGACGTCATCAGGGTGTCATGTAAAGTACATAGGGCATCTGATGACGTCATCAGGTGTCATGTAAAGTACATAGGCATCTGATGACGTCATCAGGTGTCGCGTAAAGTACATAGGCATCTGATGACGTCATCAGGGTGTCATGTAAAGTACATAGGCATCTGATGACGTCATCAGGTGTCGCGTAAAGTACATAGGGCATCTGATGACGTCATCAGGGTGTCATGTAAAGTACATAGGGCATCTGATGACGTCATCAGGATGTCATGTAAAGTACATAGGGCATCTGATGACGTCATCAGGTGTCGCGTAAAGTACATAGGGCATATCTGATGACGTCATCAGGATGTCGCGTAAAGTACATAGGCATCTGATGACGTCATCAGGATGTCGCGTAAAGTACATAGGGCATCTGATGACGTCATCAGGATGTCATGTAAAGTACATAGGCATCTGATGACGTCATCAGGATGTCATGTAAAGTACATAGGGCATCTGATGACGTCATCAGGGTGTCATGTAAAGTACATAGGGCATCTGATGACGTCATCAGGTGTCATGTAAAGTACATAGGGCATCTGATGACGTCATCAGGATGTCGCGTAAAGTACATAGGGCATCTGATGACGTCATCATGTCGCGTAAAGTACATATAGGGCATCTGATGACGTCATCAGGTGTCATGTAAAGTACATAGGGCATCTGATGACGTCATCAGGGTGTCATGTAAAGTACATAGGGCATCTGATGACGTCATCAGTGTCGTAAAGCCGCATAGGGCATCTGATGACGTCATCAGGTGTCATGTAAAGTACATAGGCATCTGATGACGTCATCAGGTGTCATGTAAAGTACATAGGCATCTGATGACGTCATCAGGGTGTCATGTAAAGTACATAGGGCATCTGATGACGTCATCAGGATGTCATGTAAAGTACATAGGCATCTGATGACGTCATCAGGGTGTCATGTAAAGTACATAGGGCATCTGATGACGTCATCAGGGTGTCATGTAAAGTACATAGGCATCTGATGACGTCATCAGGTGTCATGTAAAGTACATAGGGCATCTGATGACGTCATCAGGTGTCATGTAAAGTACATAGGGCATCTGATGACGTCATCAGGGTGTCATGTAAAGTACATAGGCATCTGATGACGTCATCAGGATGTCATGTAAAGTACATAGGGCATCTGATGACGTCATCAGGATGTCATGTAAAGTACATAGGGCATCTGATGACGTCATCAGGGTGTCGCGTAAAGTACATAGGCATCTGATGACGTCATCAGGTGTCATGTAAAGTACATAGGCATCTGATGACGTCATCAGGATGTCATGTAAAGTACATAGGGCATCTGATGACGTCATCAGGATGCCGCGTAAAGTACATAGGGCATCTGATGACGTCATCAGGTGTCATGTAAAGTACATAGGCATCTGATGACGTCATCAGGTGTCGCGTAAAGTATAGGGCATCTGATGACGTCATCAGGATGTCATAAATAAAGTACATAGGCATCTGATGACGTCATCAGGGTGTCGTAAAGTACATAGGGCATCTGATGACGTCATCAGGATGTCGCGTAAAGTACATAGGGCATCTGATGACGTCATCAGGATGTCATGCAAAGTACATAGGCATCTGATGACGTCATCAGGTGTCGCGTACATAGGGCATCTGATGACGTCATCAGGGTGTCATGTAAAGTACATAGGCATCTGATGACGTCATCAGGTGTCGTAAAGTAGCATATAGGCATCTGATGACGTCATCAGGATGTCATGTAAAGTACATAGGCATCTGATGACGTCATCAGGTGTCATGTAAAGTACATAGGCATCTGATGACGTCATCAGGTGCTGCGTAAAGTACATAGGGCATCTGATGACGTCATCAGGATGTCGCGTAAAGTACATAGGGCATCTGATGACGTCATCAGATGTCATGTAAAGTACATAGGCATCTGATGACGTCATCAGGTGTCATGTAAAGTACATAGGCATCTGATGACGTCATCAGGGTGTCATGTAAAGTACATAGGGCATCTGATGACGTCATCAGGATGTCAGCGTAAAGTACATAGGGCATCTGATGACGTCATCAGGATGTCATGTAAAGTACATAGGCATCTGATGACGTCATCAGGATGTCATGTAAAGTACATAGGGCATCTGATGACGTCATCAGGTGTCATGTAAGCAGTACATAGGGCATCTGATGACGTCATCAGGATGTCATGCAAAGTACATAGGCATCTGATGACGTCATCAGGATGTCATGTAAAGTACATAGGGCATCTGATGACGTCATCAGGGTGTCGCGTAAAGTACATAGGGCATCTGATGACGTCATCAGGATGTCGCGTGTAAAGTACATAGGCATCTGATGACGTCATCAGGTGTCATGTAAAGTACATAGGCATCTGATGACGTCATCAGGTGTCATGTAAAGTACATAGGCATCTGATGACGTCATCAGGATGTCGCGTAAAGTACATAGGCATCTGATGACGTCATCAGGTGTCATGTAAAGTACATAGGCATCTGATGACGTCATCAGGATGTCATGTAAAGTACATAGGGCATCTGATGACGTCATCAGGGTGTCGCGTAAAGTACATAGGGCATCTGATGACGTCATCAGGTGTCGCGTAAAGCATATAGGCATCTGATGACGTCATCAGGATGTCATGTAAAGTACATAGGCATCTGATGACGTCATCAGGATGTCATGTAAAGTACATAGGCATCTGATGACGTCATCAGGATGTCATGTAAAGTACATAGGGCATCTGATGACGTCATCAGGTGTCATGTAAAGTACATAGGGCATCTGATGACGTCATCAGGATGTCATGTAAAGTACATAGGGCATCTGATGACGTCATCAGGTGTCATGTAAAGTACATAGGGCATCTGATGACGTCATCAGGGTGTCATGTAAAGTACATAGGGCATCTGATGACGTCATCAGGTGTCATGTAAAGTACATAGGCATCTGATGACGTCATCAGGGTGTCAGCGTAAAGTACATAGGCATCTGATGACGTCATCAGGATGTCATGTAAAGTACATAGGGCATCTGATGACGTCATCAGGTGTCATGTAAAGTACATAGGCATCTGATGACGTCATCAGGTGTGTCGCGTAAAGTACATAGGGCATCTGATGACGTCATCAGGATGTCATGTAAAGTACATAGGGCATCTGATGACGTCATCAGGTGTCATGTAAAGTACATAGGGCATCTGATGACGTCATCAGGGCGTCATGTAAAGTACATAGGCATCTGATGACGTCATCAGGATGTCATGTAAAGTACATAGGCATCTGATGACGTCATCAGGATGTCATGTAAAGTACATAGGGCATCTGATGACGTCATCAGGGTGTCGCGTAAAGTACATAGGCATCTGATGACGTCATCAGGTGTCATGTAAAGTACATAGGCATCTGATGACGTCATCAGGTGTCATGCAAAGTACATAGGCATCTGATGACGTCATCAGGGTGTCATGTAAAGTACATAGGCATCTGATGACGTCATCAGGATGTCGCGTAAAGTACATAGGGCATCTGATGACGTCATCAGGATGTCGCGTAAAGTACATAGGCATCTGATGACGTCATCAGGTGTCATGTAAAGTACATAGGCATCTGATGACGTCATCAGGTGTCATGTAAAGTACATAGGGCATCTGATGACGTCATCAGGTGTCATGTAAAGACATAGGCATCTGATGACGTCATCAGGTGTCATGTAAAGTACATAGGCATCTGATGACGTCATCAGGGTCATGTAAAGTACATAGGCATCTGATGACGTCATCAGGATGTCATGTAAAGTACATAGGCATCTGATGACGTCATCAGGGTGTCATGTAAAGTACATAGGGCATCTGATGACGTCATCAGGGTGTCATGTAAAGTACATAGGGCATCTGATGACGTCATCAGGTGTCATGTAAAGTACATAGGGCATCTGATGACGTCATCAGGTGTCGCGTAAAGTACATAGGCATCTGATGACGTCATCAGGTGTCGCGTAAAGTACATAGGGCATCTGATGACGTCATCAGGTGTCGCGTAAAGTACATAGGGCATCTGATGACGTCATCAGGTGTCATGTAAAGTACATAGGGCATCTGATGACGTCATCAGGTGTCGCGTAAAGTACATAGGGCATCTGATGACGTCATCAGGATGTCATGTAAAGTATAGGCATCTGATGACGTCATCAGGATGTCATGTAAAGTACATAGGCATCTGATGACGTCATCAGGATGTCGCGTAAAGTACATAGGCATCTGATGACGTCATCAGGTGTCATGTAAAGTATTATAGGCATCTGATGACGTCATCAGGTGTCATGTAAAGTACATAGGGCATCTGATGACGTCATCAGGTGTCATGTAAAGTACATAGGCATCTGATGACGTCATCAGGTGTCATGTAAAGTACATAGGGCATCTGATGACGTCATCAGGGTGTCATGTAAAGTACATAGGGCATCTGATGACGTCATCAGGATGTCGCGTAAAGTACATAGGGCATCTGATGACGTCATCAGGTGTCATGTAAAGTACATAGGGCATCTGATGACGTCATCAGGATGTCGCGTAAAGTACATAGGGCATCTGATGACGTCATCAGGGTGTCATGTAAAGTACATAGGCATCTGATGACGTCATCAGGATGTCATGTAAAGTACATAGGGCATCTGATGACGTCATCAGGTGTCATGTAAAGTACATAGGGCATCTGATGACGTCATCAGGTGTCATGTAAAGTACATAGGCATCTGATGACGTCATCAGGATGTCATGTAAAGTACATAGGCATCTGATGACGTCATCAGGGTGTCATGTAAAGTACATAGGGCATCTGATGACGTCATCAGGTGTCATGTAAAGTACATAGGGCATCTGATGACGTCATCAGGATGTCATGTAAAGTACATAGGGCATCTGATGACGTCATCAGGTGTCATGTAAAGTACATAGGGCATCTGATGACGTCATCAGGATGTCATGTAAAGTACATAGGGCATCTGATGACGTCATCAGGGTGTCATGTAAAGTACATAGGGCATCTGATGACGTCATCAGGGTGTCATGTAAAGTACATAGGCATCTGATGACGTCATCAGGGTGCCATGTAAAGTACATAGTGCATCTGATGACGTCATCAGGGTGTCATGTAAAGTACATAGACATCTGAAGACGGCATCAGGGGCTCATGGAAAGTACATAGGGCATCTGATGACGTCATCAGGTGTCATGTAAAGTACATAGGGTATCTGATGACGTCATCAGGATGCCGCGTAAAGTACATAGGGCATCTGATGACGTCATCAGGTGTCAGCGTAAAGTACATAGGCATCTGATGACGTCATCAGGTGTCATGTAAAGTACATAGGCATCTGATGACGTCATCAGGATGTCATGTAAAGTACATAGGGCATCTGATGACGTCATCAGGTGTCGCGTAAAGTACATAGGGCATCTGATGACGTCATCAGGGTGTCATGTAAAGTACATAGGGCATCTGATGACGTCATCAGGTGTCATGTAAAGTACATAGGCATCTGATGACGTCATCAGGATGTCATGTAAAGTACATAGGGCATCTGATGACGTCATCAGGATGTCATGTAAAGTACATAGGCATCTGATGACGTCATCAGGTGTCATGTAAAGTACATAGGGCATCTGATGACGTCATCAGGATGTCATGTAAAGTACATAGGGCATCTGATGACGTCATCAGGTGTCATGTAAAGTACATAGGGCATCTGATGACGTCATCAGATGTCATGTAAAGTACATAGGCATCTGATGACGTCATCAGGTGTCATGTAAAGTACATAGGGCATCTGATGACGTCATCAGGTGTCATGTAAAGTACATAGGCATCTGATGACGTCATCAGATGTCATGTAAAGTACATAGGGCATCTGATGACGTCATCAGGTGTCGCGTAAAGTACATAGGGCATCTGATGACGTCATCAGGATGTCATGTAAAGTACATAGGCATCTGATGACGTCATCAGGTGTCATGTAAAGTACATAGGCATCTGATGACGTCATCAGGTGTCATGTAAAGTACATAGGGCATCTGATGACGTCATCAGGGTGTCATGTAAAGTACATAGGCATCTGATGACGTCATCAGGGTGTCATGTAAAGTACATAGGCATCTGATGACGTCATCAGGATGTCATGTAAAGTACATAGGCATCTGATGACGTCATCAGGATGCCGCGTAAAGTACATAGGGCATCTGATGACGTCATCAGGTGTCATGTAAAGTACATAGGCATCTGATGACGTCATCAGGATGTCATGTAAAGTACATAGGGCATCTGATGACGTCATCAGGTGTCATGTAAAGTACATAGGGCATCTGATGACGTCATCAGGTGTCATGTAAAGTACATAGGGCATCTGATGACGTCATCAGGGTGTCATGTAAAGTACATAGGGCATCTGATGACGTCATCAGGTGTCGCGTAAAGTACATAGGCATCTGATGACGTCATCAGGATGTCATGTAAAGTACATAGGGCATCTGATGACGTCATCAGGATGTCATGTAAAGTACATAGGGCATCTGATGACGTCATCAGGATGTCATGTAAAGTACATAGGCATCTGATGACGTCATCAGGTGTCATGTAAAGTACATAGGGCATCTGATGACGTCATCAGGATGTCATGTAAAGTACATAGGCATCTGATGACGTCATCAGGGTGTCATGTAAAGTACATAGGCATCTGATGACGTCATCAGGTGTCATGTAAAGTACATAGGGCATCTGATGACGTCATCAGGTGTCATGTAAAGTACATAGGGCATCTGATGACGTCATCAGGTGTCATGTAAAGTACATAGGGCATCTGATGACGTCATCAGGATGTCGCGTAAAGTACATAGGCATCTGATGACGTCATCAGGTGTCATGTAAAGTACATAGGGCATCTGATGACGTCATCAGGTGTCATGTAAAGTACATAGGCATCTGATGACGTCATCAGGTGTCATGTAAAGTACATAGGGCATCTGATGACGTCATCAGGATGTCAGCGTAAAGTACATAGGGCATCTGATGACGTCATCAGGATGTCATGTAAAGTACATAGGGCATCTGATGACGTCATCAGGGTGTCATGTAAAGTACATAGGCATCTGATGACGTCATCAGGATGTCATGTAAAGTACATAGGCATCTGATGACGTCATCAGGATGTCATGTAAAGTACATAGGGCATCTGATGACGTCATCAGGTGTCATGTAAAGTACATAGGGCATCTGATGACGTCATCAGGGTGTCATGTAAAGTACATAGGCATCTGATGACGTCATCAGGTGTGTCGCGTAAAGTACATAGGGCATCTGATGACGTCATCAGGTGTCATGTAAAGTACATAGGGCATCTGATGACGTCATCAGGTGTCATGTAAAGTACATAGGCATCTGATGACGTCATCAGGGTGTCATGTAAAGTACATAGGGCATCTGATGACGTCATCAGGATGTCATGTAAAGTACATAGGGCATCTGATGACGTCATCAGGTGTCATGCTAAAGTACATAGGCATCTGATGACGTCATCAGGTGTCGCGTAAAGTACATAGGGCATCTGATGACGTCATCAGGTGTCATGTAAAGTACATAGGGCATCTGATGACGTCATCAGGATGTCATGTAAAGTACATAGGGCATCTGATGACGTCATCAGGTGTCATGTAAAGCATATAGGGCATCTGATGACGTCATCAGGTGTCATGTAAAGTACATAGGCATCTGATGACGTCATCAGGATGTCATGTAAAGTACATAGGCATCTGATGACGTCATCAGGATGTCATGTAAAGTACATAGGGCATCTGATGACGTCATCAGGTGTCATGTAAAGTACATAGGGCATCTGATGACGTCATCAGGATGTCATGTAAAGTACATAGGGCATCTGATGACGTCATCAGGGTGTCATGTAAAGTACATAGGCATCTGATGACGTCATCAGATGTCATGTAAAGTACATAGGCATCTGATGACGTCATCAGGATGTCATGTAAAGTACATAGGCATCTGATGACGTCATCAGGTGTCATGTAAAGTACATAGGCATCTGATGACGTCATCAGGATGTCATGTAAAGTACATAGGGCATCTGATGACGTCATCAGGTGTCATGTAAAGTACATAGGGCATCTGATGACGTCATCAGGTGTCATGTAAAGTACATAGTATCTGATGACGTCATCAGGATGTCGCGTAAAGTACATAGGGCATCTGATGACGTCATCAGGGTGTCAGCGTAAAGTACATAGGGCATCTGATGACGTCATCAGGTGTCATGTAAAGTACATAGGCATCTGATGACGTCATCAGGATGTCATGTAAAGTACATAGGGCATCTGATGACGTCATCAGGTGTCATGTAAAGTACATAGGCATCTGATGACGTCATCAGGTGTCATGTAAAGTACATAGGGCATCTGATGACGTCATCAGATGTCATGTAAAGTACATAGGGCATCTGATGACGTCATCAGGGTGTCGCGTAAAGTACATAGGCATCTGATGACGTCATCAGGATGTCGCGTAAAGTACATAGGCATCTGATGACGTCATCAGGTGTCGCGTAAAGTACATAGGCATCTGATGACGTCATCAGGATGTCATGTAAAGTACATAGGCATCTGATGACGTCATCAGGGTGTCATGTAAAGTACATAGGGCATCTGATGACGTCATCAGGATGTCATGTAAAGTACATAGCATCTGATGACGTCATCAGGATGTCATGTAAAGTACATAGGGCATCTGATGACGTCATCAGGTGTCGCGTAAAGTACATATAGGGCATCTGATGACGTCATCAGGATGTCATGTAAAGTACATAGGCATCTGATGACGTCATCAGGTGTCAGCGTAAAGTACATAGGGCATCTGATGACGTCATCAGGTGTCATGTAAAGTACATAGCATCTGATGACGTCATCAGGATGTCGCGTAAAGTACATAGGGCATCTGATGACGTCATCAGGGTGTCATGTAAAGTACATAGGGCATCTGATGACGTCATCAGGATGTCATGTAAAGTACATAGGCATCTGATGACGTCATCAGGATGTCATGTAAAGTACATAGGGCATCTGATGACGTCATCAGGGTGTCATGTAAAGTACATAGGCATCTGATGACGTCATCAGGTGTCGCGTAAAGTACATAGGCATCTGATGACGTCATCAGGGTGTCGCGTAAAGTACATAGGCATCTGATGACGTCATCAGGTGTCGCGTAAAGTACATAGGGCATCTGATGACGTCATCAGGGTGTCGCGTAAAGTACATAGGGCATCTGATGACGTCATCAGGTGTCGCGTAAAGTATAGGCATCTGATGACGTCATCAGGGTGTCGCGTAAAGTACATAGGCATCTGATGACGTCATCAGGATGTCATGTAAAGTACATATAGCATCTGATGACGTCATCAGGATGTCATGTAAAGTACATAGGGCATCTGATGACGTCATCAGGATGTCGCGTAAAGTACATAGGCATCTGATGACGTCATCAGGATGTCATGTAAAGTACATAGGGCATCTGATGACGTCATCAGGTGTCATGTAAAGTACATAGGGCATCTGATGACGTCATCAGGATGTCATGTAAAGTACATAGGGCATCTGATGACGTCATCAGGATGTCATGTAAAGTACATAGGCATCTGATGACGTCATCAGGTGTCATGTAAAGTACATAGGGCATCTGATGACGTCATCAGGTGTCATGTAAAGTACATAGGGCATCTGATGACGTCATCAGGTGTCGCGTAAAGTACATAGGGCATCTGATGACGTCATCAGGATGTCATGTAAAGTACATAGGCATCTGATGACGTCATCAGGTGTCATGTAAAGTACATAGGGCATCTGATGACGTCATCAGGTGTCGCGTAAAGTACATAGGGCATCTGATGACGTCATCAGGATGTCATGTAAAGTACATAGGGCATCTGATGACGTCATCAGGTGTCGCGTAAAGTACATAGGCATCTGATGACGTCATCAGGGTGTCATGTAAAGTACATAGGCATCTGATGACGTCATCAGGTGTCATGTAAAGTACATAGGGCATCTGATGACGTCATCAGGATGTCATGTAAAGTACATAGGCATCTGATGACGTCATCAGGATGTCATGTAAAGTACATAGGGCATCTGATGACGTCATCAGGTGTCATAAAGTACATAGGCATCTGATGACGTCATCAGGATGTCATGTAAAGTACATAGGGCATCTGATGACGTCATCAGGATGTCATGTAAAGTACATAGGGCATCTGATGACGTCATCAGGATGTCATGTAAAGTACATAGGGCATCTGATGACGTCATCAGGTGTCATGTAAAGTACATAGGGCATCTGATGACGTCATCAGGGTGTCATGTAAAGTACATAGGTATCTGATGACGTCATCAGGATGTCATGTAAAGTACATAGGGCATCTGATGACGTCATCAGGTGTCATGTAAAGTACATAGGCATCTGATGACGTCATCAGGGTGTCATGTAAAGTACATAGGGCATCTGATGACGTCATCAGGATGTCGCGTAAAGTAATATAGATCTGATGACGTCATCAGGTGTCGCGTAAAGTACATAGGGCATCTGATGACGTCATCAGGATGTCATGTAAAGTACATAGGCATCTGATGACGTCATCAGGTGTCATGTAAAGTACATAGGCATCTGATGACGTCATCAGGTGTCATGTAAAGTACATAGGGCATCTGATGACGTCATCAGGATGTCATGTAAAGTACATAGGGCATCTGATGACGTCATCAGGGTGTCATGTAA